>PVJC01009253.1:0-46327 GCA_004026665.1 Murina feae
GCCATCTTGGCTGGGTTAATTTGCATACAGCTGCTCTGATTGGATGGTGGGTGTGGCGTGGCTTGTGGGCGTGGCTTAGGTGTCTCAGAGTGATTTGCATATTACTCTTTTATTAGATTAGATTACACCAGCCAATTAGCCATCAGAGGTTTTTAAGCAAGGGCATAATAAGGATGATTTTGTTATTTTAGAAAGATACCTGGTATTTGTGTGGCGATTGTACTACAGTCAGGATATGCTGGTGTCAGGATGGCCAGTCACAAGGCCATGGCCAAATCCATATGGCAGCTGAGAAGAGGATGAGCCAAGGCAGAAGTGGTGAGGGTGAGGGAGAGGATGGAGTCTATTCTGGAGTCCACATTCATCTTTCCGTGGTTAGCAAAGTTTGGCAACTAAATGTGAGGAAGTGAGTGGGAGGGAGGAATTTAATTTGGGCCGCTGTGCCAGTCATCAATTTATTACTGCTCAGCTCCAAATTCACCCTTCAGTACCTGCTCTGCCATAATGCATCAGATGTAAGCATTTTTCCTTTACCATGCCAGTAGAGGCACTGCAGGGACACTGCAGGAAAAAGGGAGCTACTCTTTTTTTAAAAAAACACACACACATATTTTATTGATTTTTTTATAGAGAGGAAGGGAGAGGGATAGAGAATTAGAAACATCGATGAGAGAGAAACATTGATCAGTTGCCTCCTGCACACTCCCTACTGGGGATGTGCCTGCAACCAAGGTACATGCCCTTGACCAGAATCGAACCTGGGACCTTTCAGTCTGCAGACAGATGTTCCATCCACTGAGCCAAACTGGTCAGGGCAAGGGAGCTACTCTTAACAGTTGTTGTGCTGAGCTTTGCTCTTTCTTGCCCTTGCTGCATGGTCCTGCAGTGGTGCAGATGTGTGGGGAAATCCAATGGTTCCTGCCTCGGACGCACACCCAAAATGTGTAGTCCCTTTGTCATCTTACAGCTCTGGCTTGGCCTGGTACCATATTGCTGTAGCCCTGCCTATGCAGACACAGCACACCTCAGGCCTCATTCTCATTGTGGTGTTCCAACTCACTAAGACCCACCCACCAGCCTGGGCTCATCTTCACCCAGAGGTCAGTTCTTGCTGCCCAGTGCCTGTCAATCGGCTTTGGCCTGGATGTACAGACTTCTCCATCACTCAGTGGACTGCACACACCTCCAATGAGATTCAAATCCCAACCCCAGGTAGGGGGTACTTCCAAACTTGTCCTTCTTTAGATACAATCCCTCAGCCCCAGGCTGCCCTTTGGAGTCCTTTTTACATCTTTATAGCTCCTCCCTTATCATTTACACTTCTACACTAATAAAAGAGAAACATGCAAATTGGTGTCACTCCACTACGCCCACCAGCCAATCAGGATGAGAATGCAAATTAACCTAACAAAGATGGTGGTTAATTTGCATATGCAGGCATGGAGCAAAGACTGAAGACAACTGAAGACTGAAGAGGCTTGGCTTCTCCACTGCAGCTGGACCAAAGACCTGGGGCCCAGGTGCTGGAGGAAAACCTGTGCCAGCAGCCAGGGCAAGGAAGGCCTATTGCACGAATCTTCTTTTCAGTTACTGTGAGGTTTCCTTTTCCTGACTGGACCCAGCTGTTAGAGCAACGGTGCATAGGTGGCCCTAATTGAGACAAAGGAGGAAGAACACCTTTTGATGGTAAAGATAATGAACTCCATTGGCAATTACAGCGTTGAAGATACAAGTGGAGAAAGCTAATAGATGATTGGGACAGGGATTTGGACTTCAGACTGGCTGTACAGATGTCTTGAATACATACATGGTAGTTGAAGGCAAGTCACCCAGGGAAGACATGTAGAGTCTCAGAAGCAAGAAAGACTATGAATGAAATCCAAAGTTTAAGGACTGGGCAGAGCGAAGGAGTTCACAAAACAGGCCAGAGGAGCATCCTCGAAGTGGAAGGAGAACTAGCAGAGCCAAGGAAAAAGGTAAGACAATTTCCCAGACCATTCAGCAAGATCAGGGTGTCTTCAGAGATTTCCTGGAAGTTCAGTATGCTCTCCAGAATAATATCCTCAAGCATGTCTAAGTGTATAGGGTGTAAACTGGTTACCTCTGTGACCACTTCCCATTTGCTAAGAGAGAAACATTATTAAGGGATACTGGGTACATTACTGCCTTTTCTTCATTGTGAAATACACCCCCCAGTTTACAGTGGATGGTATCTCTGGACTGTAACAACCACTCAGCTCCCTAAGGATTGCAGGCCCTGAGACCCTCCGCCGCATGCAAAGGGCCTGGGGAAAGTGTGCAATGTATTTAGCCTCCCAGAGGTGGGCTTCGATAAGGATACCAGGAAATAATTCCACCTCTTAGGAGAGCTCTGGGACTGGAGAGCCTCAGGTGTGAATATGGAGTGGGTTGGGAGCCCCTGGAATGACCTGAGAACTGTTTGATCCATTCAGACATTTCCTGGGAGATGTGGTAAGAAAGAGGGAAGCTATTAGCATTTGATCAATCCCACCAAGTTCTAAGCTGCCCATTTCCTAACCAGCAAATGGCCTTTCGGATATGTAGCAAGAGTGTTGTGACTTTGAGCATTGAAATTTGTATGCAGCTTTTGTTACTTTAAGTGCCCTTTGAATGCTCAAGGTCAATGTGCCTGGTAATTAGCTGCTTAGACAGGTCACTTGACCCACCTCTGGGTCCAGTGCTGTACTGTAGTCTGTGTGATCCCTTTTTATGGAGACCTAGGAAATCACCTTCTGTGCTCTTACCCGATGGGGGCATTTGCTTTTCATGGTTTGGTAATATGTCTACATTGGGATTTTCTGTAGGAAACTCGGTATCTGATCTGATAAACTATGCTTCCTGGGGGTTGGGGACATATGAAGCCTTTCAAGTAGGATAGATACATCCTATAAAGCACTTATGGTGGCTCTAAATGCCAGTGTTTTAGAACTTTATTTCTCGGTACCCAAGAACAAAACAAACTATCAGAGAAGACAAGCTATTGGGGTGGGGGAAATGGGAGGTGTGGTTGAGCAGGGCTCAGCACGGGCAGAGTCTGCACCTCTCCAGTATTCTTTCTTGAGTGGCAGAGCCTAGGTCATAGATATGCACAGAAGTTTGGGTAACACAATGTGTGCACCACAGATAATGAAGTAAAAGCCCTAACATGGGCTTCCTGGTTAGTTTTGGAAATGGGGTCCCCTGGAAGCCTGGCCATGTCAGCTCTTGAGGTTAGAACTTTAGGGGAAGGGCAACTGTGGAGAGGGGCTAGCAGGGGTCCTCAAACTACGGCCCGCAGGCTACATGCGGCCCGCCGAGGACATTTATCAGGTCTGCTGGGTGTTTTTGCCACCTTGTTTTTTTACTTCAAAATAAGTTATGTGCAGTGTGCATAGGAATTTGTTCATAGTTTTTTTTTTTTCAACTATAGTCCGGCCCTCCAACAGTCTGAGGGACAGTGAACTGGCCCCCTGTTTAAAAAAGTTTGAGGACCCCTGGAAGTGTTTGGACAGGTTCAAGCCTTGGACTAATGAGAGGGCACAGTCCTCTCATTGCTATGCGCAAGTCCCAGCTTGGAGGCCAGAGCCCTGCCAGCACAATTATAGCCAACAGCTGTGGTTGTGAGCTTGAACCAATGGTCTGAGCATGTGGCCCCACGTGCCTGAGTGATGTGGGCTTGATAGAGTTCAGGTGCATGTAATTGAGTAGGATCGAAACTCACGAGAATGCTGTAAACATCTCGACCACGCCCTTACTTTACCTTGTGGAATCTGGCTATAAAATAAAGACACAGCCTGTGGGTGCTGGCGCTGTCTCTCCATCCAGGAGCAGCGTCCTACCCAGACTCAGCTTTCTTCTCTTGTCTGTCTTTTCTCCATCCTTCACTGCCCACTCTCAGGGTCACTGAACAACCAGGTTGAGCTGGCGTGGTACATAAGATGCCCTGGGGCTGAGTATGCCATGGCCGTGCCAGCTCACCACAGGCAACAATCACAAAATGTTTCATTGTCCTCTGTGATATATTTTACTTCAAGCTTCCCCTCTCAGGTGCTGGTTTTCAGGTAGTGATGTTTATAGAACTTTCAGGTGAGAAATTCACTGTTCGTGGTGGAAATGGTTAGCTGCCTTGACTCATGTTGAGGTTACGTGAATCTGTTTTGGAAGGTGGCAAAAGCAATAATGAAGGTGTTCACTATAAATCTATAGAAAAATAGCAAAAACTCAAAGGCTGCTGTTTTCAGCTGAGAAGCCTACTGGCATTGTAATTTTTAAAAAAAAAAAACGAAGAATCATTTGGATATATCATAGGCTCTAGACCTTGCTTTGAACTAAAACAAAACAACAACAAGTACTTGTGTCATCCACAGACAAAAGCCACATTATTGTTTAACATATGTTGCCCTCTAGCAGATGACTTAGTATTGCAAGCATTTTGTTCAGAAAGATTTTTCTTACCAGCGTATTATAGAGCTGGTCTAAGAAGTGTGAAGAGGGGCGCCTGCCCACTCCTCTCTCTTGGCTGCCTGGGCCCCGGATGTGCATGGCACCAAGGCTGGGCTGGGCTCTAATCTATGCAGAATTGAAGAGCAGATGGGCACGTAATAAGGAGCTGAGCCAAGTGAGATTAGCCAGCTTCATTCTGTGAAACTTGCTGTCATGGCCAGTAGGAGGGATGTACAGCTTGCCAGAGTAGGGCTGCATGGATATGGGGCATTGGAATCTTAGGATGAGGGAGATCATAAATGGTTGTTTTGTTAGAAGTCAGAGAACCCTGGAAGGCCTGGCCATGGGCATGTCTGAGTGGTGAGTTTTGATGCTGCAAATTCCAAGACTCAGCAGGGCAACCAGGATGCCCTCATCTTGCTTTGGGCAGTGGTTCATTTTCAAAGTGACTCTCACGAAGACTGCACATGCCAAGTGTACTGACCAGCCTCTGAACCTGAAGGGGATGCATGGGTAACTCCATTGCACTATTGCACACGGGCAAGGATCTCTTCCAGAGAGTGGCGGTATCATTTCTTTAATCTACTTGTTATGAAGTCATTGCATCAGGCTTAATGTGATACCCTTTATAGTTTTTAACTCACTCCCATGTTCAATTAACATAATTACAAAAACAAACCTGAAACAAATTACTTTTGCATATACGTCTATATCTCACCACTCAGCATTTGCAATTAGAGGAAGCCATAGTGATTATGACAATCATTCCTAATAGCCTGGAACTGTGACTTAAAAATTGCAGTTTAAGTTGACACCGTGGTATAAATAGTGACACTGCTACGACTTCAGGATTATTACACTATGAGGAGGAATAGGTGGCGATTAGATTATGGTAGAAGGATTATCAGGTGCTATCAATATCACAAAAGTAACCAAAATGGCAAGGACAAGGGAAATAGTATGATATGTAAAGAGTGAAAAAGTTGGAGTCTTTAAGAAGAAAAGTCTTCCTGATCATTTGTTTCACTGACCTCCAGTCAGATTCTGGGTCCTGAGGACTTTATTTACATGACAATTTGGGCCCCTCCCTTGCCTCTCCATTGCCCATTGCCCAGGTATTCTAACATGCCAACAATTTTGCCTTTCCCCTCGTCCTCTCTACACAACCACCTGACACATTTTACCCAAATGCAAATCTGACAATGTCAGTTCTCTGCTGAAGCTCATTCGGGGCCTCCTGATGACTTGTAGGATAAGGGGTTTCATGTTGCCAAGCAAACCTGGAAGAGGTGCTTCCTACGTGTCAGGGACCAGCTCCTCCGCACCAGGTGTCCAGTGCCTGGCTGACCTGCAGTTGCATGAACACACTGTTCTCACCCCCGCCCCACCCCCTGCCACATTTGCATTTTCCTGTGCCCCCTCTTTGTGCAGAGGCAGCCAGCCTCTTTTCCCTGCCCACCCCCATCTCCCACTCACCTGCCCATTCTTTTTTTTAAATATATTTTATTGATTTTTTACAGAGAAGAAGGGAGAGGGATAGAGAGTTAGAAACTTCGATGAGAAAGAAACATCTATCAGCTGCGTCCTGCACACCTGCTAGTGGGGATGTGCCTGCAACCAAGGAACATGCCCTCGACTAGAATCGAACCTGGGACCTCTCAGTCTGCAGGCCAATGCTCTATCCACTGAGCCAAACCGGCCAGGGCTCACCTGCCCATTCTTATCTGCCCGTCAAGACTCAGCTCAATCATAGGCCTTTCTTGACTCCTCCAAGCAGAATTACCTCCTCTGTCACATACCACATGACATCTTGCTTTTAATCTATACAACTGCACCTATCACATTTTCTAATTCATTCTGGTTATGCATTGTCTCTGTTTAAACTGAACTTTTAAGACAAACACCAATCTTGACGCCCTATTTAATGCTAAACTTAGTCTGATCTGAAATCATCAATCTATATGTTTGTTGAATTCTTTTGTTGAAAAAGAAAATGTTTCCTCCAAAAAAGAGAAGATGGAAGGGGACTTGACATCTGTCTTGGAGGATGTGAAGGGTTGGCGCACGGGAAAGGATTTGGGCTCATCCTACCTGGGCCTGGGTGTGAAGCGTGGTCGATGCATGGACACAGAGAGACATAGTGGTCGATATAAAGAAAGCAGCTTAAAAAAATGTCAGCTGTTCAAATAGAGAGTCAGCTGCGTCTTGTAACTGGAAGTGAATATGTAATAACTGAGGTACTTAGGCTCAGCTGGAACATTTGTAGGAACTGTTTGAGTATCCCTGGTAGTCTTTCTGTTTGTTGATACACGAATTAAAACGTGGCATTGATGTTTTATTACCCTAGCTCTCAGAGAAAATAAACATATAAGTGAAGTTGTCAGGACCCAAATTTGCCTATGTCATTCTCTGCAGACTCCTGATACTGAATGTTAAAGATGTCAACACTGTTTTACCAGAATAATTACTGAACATCTGATGTAGCTACAGAAAGGTCTTCACATTTGAGATTCTGATTTTTGCAAATGGTGTTTCATGTTTAGTGGGGGTTGTCCTAATGATTCTTGTTGGGACTGAAAAGGAAGTTTCCACTTTGCTTGCTTAATCTTACAGTGGCATCAAGATTGTTATCACAGTTTATATTTTCAATTAGTGTTTTGATTTTGTTCAGATTGTTTTATTGAGCCTTTTTGTTTTTTGCTAAGAATTAGCTGTACTTTTTGAGAAATAATAAGAATTCATATTGCGAAGTTTTAAATTATTCCTTTACATTCCATCACTATTAAGATTTTATGGTGTGTTGTTGTTTTTTTTATCCAGCAGTAGGAGCTGGATAAAATGATTCTGGTGAATCTGAGACGCTGGACCATTATGGTAGCACAAAATTAATTGGTCATTTTTCTCTCCGATTTTATTGCAGCTGCCAAACCTTGCACAGCCCCAAATCAGGCTCCTTTATATTGTGCAATCTCATGAGTACCCTTTTCTGTTATCTAAAAAAGCCCCAGAGGAAATTCACCTCATAATCGTTTTAAAGTATCCTCTTAAAGATGATTATGGCTATTGGAAATGTGTTGTCCCTGAAATGCATTTTGGCTGTAAATTAGGCAAAATCCTTCAAATTAGGCTCAGGACAGGTTCTGAATGATTTTTTCTTTTGCATGATTGAACAGAATAGTAATAATATTTCCCCACTCTTTTAGTTAGTCTGGAAATATACTACCAGCATGTCAGCAAACACCTCTCAAGATACTGAATCTGCCAAGTCACCAAACGGGCATCCAGCCAGGTAGTGGTGTTTCATATTCACTTTACACCTGTTGACACCTAGGACCACATGGCCCCCCTGTGCCATGTGTGGGCACCTGTCAATAAGACCACAGTGTAGCCAGCCACAAATGCCAACCTAGTGTTAGGGAAACCATTCAACAGAAACTTCCATGAAAGTAGCAGTAGTCAAGGCTTATCTTTGGGAGCCACTAGCAGGATGGGTTAGGGCAGCTCTGATTTGATAGATATTTGAAATATTAGGCCTTTTTTCCCCTTGGTGCCTAATCTCTGTATGGTTCTATGTGTTATTAGTAAATATACTTTCTCATGTAATAAATTGTAGTTCTTCATACTTCCTCCTTCATCATACCATCAGTACATATTTATGCATTGCTTAGCAGAGTCCAGACACTTTTTTAGGCAATATAACATAGATGTCTCATTGGGTCAACCAGTTAAACTGGTTGAGATCCATATATGAAGATGAAAACAGGTACATATATTTTTAAGACTATCTATCTATCTACCTATCTATCCATCTATCTATAATCTATCTATCTAATCCAGAGGTGGGGAACATCCAGACCTTGGACCTTATAAGGCTGGAGAAATCCTTTGGTCTGGTCCTGCCAAGGCACTAGTGGTGAGTAAATTAAATGTTTGACCAAATACAGCAGGCTGATTTTTAAGTTGATAATTTTGTATAGCTCTCAATTGATGTTATAAATATCCAAATGGCCCTTGGCAGAAAAGGTTCCCCACCCCTGAATTCTAATCTATCACCTATTCTTCTTAAAAATGATCTCTTAAGCCTAATGCTGGAAGAATAGTGTCCACCTAGACCCTATTGGTTCCATCAGTTTCTAAAGAAAGAATAAACCATCAAAAGGAATGTGTTAAGCAGGAAACTTAGAAATGGAATTAAGAATAAGAAAAATTGTGAATTTTCTTTATTAAAGTCCCGAGAAGATGTCCCTCTAACCAGTTGCCCAAGGTTCCAAAGAGGGAATGGCTGCATCAGACTGGCACAGCTGGACACCACTAACCGTTAGGATTATCTGGGTCATAAGTCTTGCTACTATTTCATGTTCTCTGAGCAACCTTGACATTAACATTTGGTGTCTCCTAGAAATTTCCTCTAGGGGAGGAAAACTACAATTTCCTCTCTTTAAACTACCATTTCAAATAATACCATTTCAAATATTAATTGAGGACCTACTTACTCTTTCCCAGTGTTCCAGGCTAGCAAGTTTATTCCAAATTTACATTTGAATGTAAATATTGACCTCAGCCTAAGAAATGGATTAAACAAGGAGGAAGGATTGAGTCAAGAGACCAGAAGTGTAGAAGCGTATTCTAGGTTAGAAATTATGACCATTTGTTTATGAGAGGCAAAAGGGATAAAAGAGAGAGAATGAGAATGGGGGAAGGTATTAAGAAGATAGAATTAGGAGGGCTTGGTTGCTATGGAAATGTAGGTGAAGTGACGTTTCAAGAAGATAACGCTGATTTCTTTCTGTGAGTTTGGTATTAGTTAGACTTGCAGATACTCATAATGTTTGAATATATTGGGGGGAAATATTACTTTTCTGGATCTTTAAAACTGAGGACTAACCTTAGACCAAAGTGACCTTCCCGAAGCAGCTCTAGCCTATCAGATTCTATCCAGTGCCAAGCTCCAGTGCCTTTCAAACTGCAATGATTACACAGAAATACCAGGCACTAAGAACTTTTCATAGATGCTTTCTACAGTGAAAAGCCCCAAAATAAAATTGCTTATAATTTTCAACCTTACCTTCTCCTTTCCCAACCCCCATCTGCTGCTCTGGAGAAATAACAAACTCAAGATAATTTGTTTTGTTAATTCATATTTATTTTATAAAATCATAACTCTTTTTTAATTCACTTTAAAACTTAAGAGAATTTTGTGACTTTTAAGCAAAGCCTATGATAAAATTTTAAAAAGGAAGAAATGGCAACTATATAATGTAGTTAATTTTTCTGTTAGGCCTTTATTTTCTACTTGGAAGAAATAATAAATGTGGAAGGAGAAGAAAGAGTAATACTGTAATAACATGGCAACCAGTACTGATCATCTCTTAATTTGTCTGTTGCCAGTTTCTTTCTCATGGGAACTGCTCATTTCTCCTCCTTATGGTTCCGGTGGGGCTGTCCATCAGGGATGCTGTCTTACCACAGTGGTGGAGCCAGGTGTCAATCAGAAAACCTCATTTCTCCAGACACTGTGATGGGTCCAGATTGGGCACCTGTTCCAAAGGGCCAAGCAAAGTTCCTTTGGGGACTTGGAACGTTCACTGAGAGAGAGTTTCCCTTTGAGAGACGGTGAACTGTACTCATCTTGGGGTTGTGACCTGTCAGGGCCCAGTATGCCCTCTGCGCAGAGAACCTACCAGAGAGTGAAGATAACACACCTGAGAGATGAAGAGACCCAGCGAGAGTCTTAATGACTTCAGTCGAGGGACTGCATTTATCCTTGCCCAAACTATAGGATGTCCCTGCCCCACTGTATGCACACATTTTAAACAATTATAAAGGCAGGACTTACAAAAATACATTTCATTTTTAAAACTGAACTATCAGCTGTTAAAGTGTGTATACATTTTTGGGATGCCCTGTGCTATTACTATCCCCTAAACCAATAAATTCTCCCTTTCTAAAAGTTAAGTTTGGATTTCAAAGGAAAGAATACTGACTAGTTACATACCCTGCTTTAAACTGTGCTTTTAAGCTCTAAAAGCTATTACATAAAAATTATCTGAGGAAAGGAAGCCTTTTAGTTTATTATCAACAGCACTTCAAATTTAAAGATCAGAAAACATCTTTAAACATGGGGTTTTTGAAAAGGGAAAAAGTTGACCCCTGAATAGTCTAGCTCTATGATAATAGGAAATGAGAACATGGAAACACAGAATTTATGTATATTCTGAGTCAAGTATCAGGTTTTACAGTGCTTTGACTTCTCTCCCTAAATTTAATAGTCTATGGTGGAAGATCACTGAACATAAGGCTATTTATTTATTTATTTATTTTGAGAGAGGGGAAGAGAGAGAGAGAGAGAGAGAGATTCACTACTCCACCCACTCACTTGCATGTACCCCAACTGGGATATAACCACAACCATGGCACATGAGGACTATGATCCAACCAACCAGGTAAGAAGTCATATATCTTTTAATAATTTTAACTGAAAGTTAAAACCAGACCTGTTAACAGGCCAACTATCTGGGAATTAATTTTATACTCACAACACAACTGACATTTCACTCTTCTGTCTCACATATAAACAGTGACAGGGGCAACTTAGGAACATGCAGATACCTTGTTCCCATTTAAATCAGGCTCCCTAAGAGTGAGTACCAGGTATCAGAATTTTTTGAAAGGTTAGCAGATGAAGTTGACAGTTACCCAGGGTTGACAAACACAGAATTAACTAGTGGATTCCTCCCTACCATTAGGTCTGGTTTTCTATGACTTCCTGCGCTGTTTGTGGAGGTGGTTAGGATCGTGGCCTAACAAATAACATATGTATGAAATGTTCTCTGTATGCCAAGCACTTCATATACATCATTGTAACAAAATCAAAATCATCCCATTTACATAAGGACATGAAGGTTGAAGGTGCTAAGAAATGGCAGAGCCTGGATTGGGATGCAAGGGTCTCAGAAGTCAGGCCATTCCTTTACTTCTATACTAAGGGCCCAGTGCACAAAAATTTGTGTTCTCAGGGAGGTCCCTCAGCCTGGCTTGTGCCCTCTTGAAGTCTGGGACCACTCAGAGGATGTCCACCTGCTGACATGCCTGGCCAGCCTGGGTGAGGGGCTGATGGCTGTTTGCAAGCTTGCCAAGCGCCCTAGTGGGGACCCTCAAGTGGCCATTGGGGTGTGGCCAGCCTGGGTGAGGGGCTGAGAGCCGTTTATAGGCTACCCACAGTCCCTTCAGGGTTCGGGTCCCTACTGAAGTGCCTGTCCAGCCTGGGTGAGGGGCTGAGCTACATTTTCAGGCTGCCCACAGCTCCCATTGACCCAAAGTCCCAGCGAGGCTGGCTGGAATCAGGTTTCTGGGGTTTATTTATCTTCTATAATTGAAACTTTGTTGCCTTGAGTGAAGGCCTAGTCAGGCAACGAAGCCTCTTGTTTGCTCTAGCTCCGTGGCTGCCAGCCACCATTTTGGTTGGGTTAATTTGTATACAGCCACTCTGATTGGCTGGTGGGCATGGCTTAGGTGTCTCGGAGTGATGGTTAATTTGCATATTACTCTTTTATTAGATTAGGTTAGGTTGGCGGGATGAGACAAGACTGAGAAATGGTCAGTGACCTGAGGGTATGTAATTGGTTCACCCTCTGGGTGATGAGCCATTTATCCTTCCCTAGGTGAGAAAAGTGTCAGGAGAGTGAAATTCAAAAGGTTTAATGTGACTCTCATTCCAGGGAAACTATTGTTAGAGTAGTTTCTATAAAAGAGACTAGTTTAAAAAACCAAACACAACCAAAACCAACAAAATAAAATCTGTGGCTTTTATAGTTTATGTGTTAATTCATCTGTATATTTCATTCATTTATAAATATAACTAAAAAGTGTTCTCTGTTCCAGATGCTGTAATGTGTGCTGGGAATATGAAATATTAGCTGTATTATCCTCTGCATCTAAAAATGGATGGCCATATTCTGTTAAAGTAATAAGCAAACTTTCCATTAAAAAATATGTCTGACGGTTAAAGAACAGGATTTTATTTTTTAAGTTTTAAGGCAGTTACCTCCTTAATAAGATGTTAAAATTATAAAACATGTGTCATGATCAGGAAATAAGATGGAATCACAAATCCATAGGTATTACAACTAAATTCTTGACCTATTTAGAACTGGTTAGGATTGTTAATAGGCTGCAATCCTCTTAATTAACCTCAAGCTTTTCACAGACTTTATAATTCAGCTGGTGGAAAGACAACGATGGCCAATAATTTTAAAACTATTTTGTGTTCATGTCATCTCAAGGGCATAGCCATATTTCTTACTTTAAAAAAATATATATATTTTATTGATTTTTTTACCGAGAGGAAGGGAGAGGGATAGAAAGCCAGAAACGTCAATGAGAGAGAGACATCAGTCAGCTGCCTCCTGCATACCCCCACCTGGGGATGTGCCCACAACCAAGGTACATGCCCTTGACCGGAATAGAACCTGGGACCCTTGAGTCCGCAGGCCGACACTCTATCCACTGAGCCAAACCGGTTAGGGCCATATTTCTTACCTTTAATAAAATAATTATGATCCCACTCCGTTTGTGCTACATCATAATTATGTGCTGACCTATACGTGGGAAGGCAGGGACTGTCCTGGGCCAAGGAGAAGGAGCTGAGAAGAATGCAGCAGGGAAGCTTGGAGCCTTGTGCTTGGTGAGTGCATCCTCAAACAGCAACCTGAGCCAGACAGGCCAGTCCTGCTGCCCTTGTAAGGAGCTGAGACTTGTTTGGCTTTCGCTTACCCTTGGAGAGAGGTAACCTTTGGTCGCGCTGACCATCTGGCTGATACATTTGTAACCATGTTGTTTAAGGGCAGCGTTAGCAGCAAGAACATGAACTTCCTGGCTATTGATTCACTGCCCAGATTCATGTTCCCCCTTCCTTCACCAGGCAGTTGTTGTGCCTGGCACTTAGCTTTCCTTGTCCTAACTCACTTGATTCTCACAACAACCCTGTAAGACATCCCCACTTTATGTATAAGGACACCGAGGCACAGAGTGGTTAAGGAACATGACCAAGAGTTGGGGGTGGCATAGGGGTTTCCTTCACCCCTGCACTCGGTCCTGCCTATGTGGATGTCTGCTTCTCTTCCTCCGGAGCCTCTCATCCTCAAACTTATAAGCTGAACCGGTAGGAGCCCAGGGATATGCAGGGCTGGTGGCGAAAAGGTGTCACAGGAACCTACTGGGTCCTGGAACAGCTGAGCCCTGTCCTTACGAGCTCAGTGTTCTCTGGGCCTGGCTGCTGGTTGGTGACTTGTTGAGATGGGCAGTGCGGGCTTACTTGGCTCTGGTCAGGGCACGGGGCTATGGCTCAGGAGGAAGAAACGACCACTGGAAAAGGTGTGGAGAAATAATTCGCAGGGAAATAAGAGAGGGACCGGGATATCTGGCCGTGGTTGGTTGATGGGGTTGATACTCTTTCACCAGAGGGGATTTGGGGGAGAGATCATCAGCTGAGAGTGAATAAAAGTCCTTTAATGTGAGAGCAATGTTGTGAGAAGAACTGTCATTATAGCAAGTTTTCTCAGTCTCAGCTCGTTGTCATTTGGGGCTGGGTGAATTTTGTTGTGTAGATTGCAGGATGTTAAGCAGCATCCCTGGCTTCTACCTACTAATGCCAGCAACACCCCACCATCCTCATAGATGGTGACAACCCAACAAGTCTGCAGATATGGCCCCATGTTCCTTGGGGCTGAATGCCTCCCACCCGCCTCTGGAAAGCAGAGTTCAAGCACATACACAGTTTAATTCTCAGGGACATGGGTCTATCTAAGGTAAGGTGACCAGATTTTAACATTGGTAAAGCGAGACACCATTGACCGCTTGGCCGCCGAAAACTGTATATTCCCTTCCTGTTCTTCTGCCATTTCCTAGCTTGTCATACACTCTTTCCAAAAATCGGGACTTTTTTAAAACGCCGCGGGACACGGGTCAATTTGTTAAAAATCGGGACTGTCCCGCCAAAAGTGGGACGTCTGGTCACCTTAACAAGGTGCCTACTCTTGTCTCTCTTAGGCTAGAGAAAGATGATATAAAACTTCCTGTAACTTCAGTTTCACTTTTTCCTTCCCTCCATCACCCCCCATCTTCCTCTGCATTAGCTTCTTTTTGTTTTGTTTTATTACCGTCTTTGGGGGATCATATCAGGGGAGTCTCTTGTCCTCAGGTCTCCTCAATTTCACTTCCTACAAAGGTCGAGGAGCAGCTGTCTGTACTGAAATTACCTGCAATAACATGTTGGGTGTGCATGCACAGCTACTGCTGCCCAATTACTGTTATAAGCAGAACACAGAATCTTCAGTAGCCAGCGGCCCAACTGAGAGTCAGTGCCTCCAAGATCCCCTCTTTGCCTCCCTTCCTGACTCAGTGGCCTTCATTGTTTGCTCACAGAGACACCATGTGAAGGGCAGCACCTGCCGCTGCTCCTGCCGCCCTTGCCCCTGCCCGGGGGAAGGTCGAGCACCTACTCGTATGCGCGCTCCTTCTAGGTGCATGCCATCTCCGCCTTGCCACCACTAGCAGCATGCTTCTTGAATAGCCTTTGGTAAAGTAATAGAAAGAAATAACAATTTAAAAATAAAAGCGTAGATAATACTTCTCTGAACAATGTAAAAAAATAAAGCAAAGGAGGTTTAAACGTCAAATAAAATGTCGAATTAAAATAAAACATACACACAAGAGTTAGGAATGAATAGTGAAAAGTAAATTAAATAAAAATCTGGTAAAAAATAATTCACATGCGGATTCAAACATTGAAACTGGGCAGGATAGAAAAAAGTTGATAAAATATTAAGATAAGAGAAGACAATATAAAAGGGCAAGTGATTTAAGAGATCCAGACATTTAAAGCTTGAAAGCCTCCTGGTGAAAAGATGAGGAGGACTGGAAGTGAGGTTAAATAATAAATCACTGCGCAAGTTTACAGCTTAAGAGAAAATAATGAGAAGAAAGGAAATAGTCAAAAACAATAAAAAATAAAACTACAAACAAGAATGGGGAAAGGATTAAGATAAGTAAAAAATAACGAAGAAAGGTAAGTTTTAAAAGTTTGAGCAATTTTAGAAATGAGTATAGTTTAAGAAGAAAAGTGAAGGATGATAGCATCAGGAAGCCAGAAGGTGGTATAGCTGGGTGTGTCAGAGAGAGGGTGCCAGAAAAAAGGACACATTTGCAGGATACCTGCGAAATCTGACAGCCAGGCCTTAAAGAGGGCCAGCTGGTCAGAGACTTGGTTTTCCGTCTGCCACGGCAGAGGCCACTGGTGGTGGAAGGGGGAGGGCTGTATGCCCAGAGGTGAGGTCGCTGTGCTGCCAGCAGAGAGCCACACCCCTCAGCTGGAGGGACAGAGGGAAGTGTGGGCCTCCCACCGATGAGCTTGCACGAGGCTGCAGAACAGCCGTTCTCTATCCAATGGTGATGTCACACAGCTTCATCTGGGCTTTTTATCACTCATTCTCCCCTACAAAGTCTGAGTTGATCTGAACCTAGAACCTCATTGTTGGGTTGATCCTAAATCATTCCTGGAATCTTTTCACACTGGAGCTATTCTCAGGCAATCCAGCAGAGGGCGCAGGCAAACCCACGCTGATCGCTAGGAGATGTTAGCTTATCTCCGTCACCTGGCTGCCTAATTACTTCAGTGTTAACATTTTATGAGCACCTGCAAGTATCTACATAGAGACACATCTGTAATTGTAATTTCCTTCACGTGGACAAATTAAACGAACCATGTTAGTTGGGATCTTATAACAGTTGGTAACGAACAGACCCGACCAAAATTACATTAACTAGGGTATCAGGTAAAGGGCTGATTGCTCTCTTCCTTCTGGGTATGCTTTTATTACTTGAATGTCTTTAAAATGATCACTTCTGTCACAATTCTTCACCATCCCTGAATTAGGAAAGCAAAATCATGCTGCATTTAATTGGGATTCATTGATCACTTACTGCATGTCAGGCAGGTGACAGCCTTTGCGGATGAATGATAAGTAAAATTCACTCTACCTATGGAAGCTGCAGTTTATTGAAAGGGAGAAGACACAGACATATAGGCCAGCTTGGTCCACGATAATGAATGATGGGGTAGAAGTGTACTCACCTGCTCTGGGGGGACACAGGAGCCCCATCCCAGCGTTGGGGGGCTGCGGGAGCTTTCCCTGGGGAGGCTGTGTAGGATATGTAATTATAACTCAGCAAAGCAGTGGAGTCAGATGGAGTTGCTCTACTGGAGGCCGTATTTCAGGCAAAGGGAACAGCATAAATAAGCAGCTTGAGGTGGACACAGTAGGGCTAGTGCCCTAGTCCTGGGCCGGAGTGCAGTGCAGCGGAGCTGGCGGACATAGGAGGCTGGAGGGATGAGTAGGTGGGAGGTCAGAGGGAACCTTGCAGAGAGTTTGCCAAGGGGTTTGCTCTCCAAAGACCATGGGGAGATCCTGATAACCAGGGCGGGCTGTAGTGTAGAGAGGGCGTTCTAGCTGCAGTGTGGAGGCTGGGTCAAATGAAAGGAAGCCATGTGTGGCCAGGTGGCTGCGGCGACCCTGTGTGCGGTGATGCCAGCGGTCTAGATTAAAGCAGCATCCTGGCCCTCCACGTATACAGGGTGGGGCAAAAGCGGGTCTGTGGTCATTCGTGTGGAATGCAATGCAAAGATTAATAAGTGATAATACAAGGATGAACTCTGTGTTTCCAGTACTCACAACTGTAAACCTACATTTGCCCCACCCTGTATGTTGACACCTAATTCCCAACGTGATGATGTTTGGAGGTGGGGTCTTTGGGAGGTGATCAGGTCATGAGGGTGGAGCCCCATGATGGGATTAGTGCCCTGTAAAAGAGACCCTGAGAGCTCTCTCATTCTCTTCATCATGAGGCTATCGGGAAAAGATGGCCGTCTGTGACCCGGAGCAGGCTCTCATCAGATGTGGGATGAGAGTCAGCAGCCTCCAACACTGTGAGACAGAAATGGCTGTTCTGTGAGCCACCCAATCTTGGTCCTGAATGGACTAAGACAGTAGCTGAGATGGAAAGGGACCATGTGTTTGAGATATTTAGGAGGTGACAGGATGTGGGGGTTCAGTCATCAGGTTTCTGGTTTGGCAAAAGAGCAGTTGGGGTTAACACTCATGGGAACAGGCAGCATAGGGACATGCTGAGATGGTGAGATCTGTTGGACACACCGTTTTAGGACCAGAGAGTAATTGGGTGCGAGGCATCAGCTCACAGCTGGTGTTTGGAGATGTGGGAGTGGATGGATCCTAGAGGCAGAGAAACTACAGAGAGAAGAGTAAGGGAGAGGCCAGGACAGTGTGACACAAGATTCAGGGGAGCAGAAGGAGGAATAGAGGCTAAAAAGACCTCAGGAATGGCCAACAAAGTAGGAACAAATTTCTAAGAAAACGTGGTGGCCTGATGTCAGGAAAATGGTGTTTCAAGGAAAATGTGGTCCACGTAGCTGAATGATGCCAGAAAGTCAAGTAAGGGACAGACTACAAGGTGCACATTATGTTTGGGGAAGAGGGCATAATGGGTGGATTGAAGACACAAGTGAAGGTGGACACTATAAATTAGGGGTGCGTGTGTGCGTGTGTTGCAGTAGGAGAAGTTAAGGTACAGCCTATGGCAATAATAAGAGGATGTGGGATGGAGGGGGTTTACTTTTAGCATGGGAGGGGACTGGGCATGTTAATGCTAATAGAAATATTCCAGTCAAAGGCAGTCAAAGGGTAGGTTGTGAGATATTTTCCATGTCCACTCCAGAACAAGGGGATGGAGAAACCAAGGCTGGCGATGGCTCTCATTTATTACTCAGTTCAATTTGGTGCTATTTTCAAAAAGGATTCCTCTGAGAAGAATGTTGCTGATATCGATTTGAGGACTTGTATTCGAATCACTTTTTCCACACCTGCCACTGGCCCACCCGACGGGCTCTAGGTGGAAGTCACTGTGACAGCAAACTGCTCAGGCAGCCTGCAGGGACTTTCAACTTCATTAAGGAGACATCCATAGAACTTCTGACTACTTCAAATTCCAGCCTTAGCACATTGGAGATAGATACAAAATGGACATTTCCAATTCTCAGAGAGAGTCTCCCATCCCTCCAAAAAATAAGGAGTGACAATGAATAGAGAAAGAGCTACACAGATAAAAAGCAAGTGGGTGGGAGGAAAACATGTAACAGACTGTCAATTCAGTTGAGTTTTAAAACTGAGGTGCTTTATTCCCTGAAGAAATGTGGTTAGAGCTGTTTTTGGCCCTGAAGAGTGTTTTTTCATTGTTTAGTTTTATTTTAAACTAGAATCTCCCGGGGAACAGGGACTATATCCAGTGCCCTTATCTTGTTTTCATCCTGTGGGACTGTCTGGCATTTTGGTCCTGTGTGAAGCACTTAACTGTGCCTTGGGGTGAGGGGTAAGTGATCTGGCATGCTCAGTTCAGAGGTCTGGTATATGTAAGAGCAAATAATCAGGGAAGGGAATTGTCAAAGGGATTTGTGGTCTATATTTCTAAAGAACTTGAGAGAAGAAACTCCCTCATAAGTCTACCAGACGGTGCTAAACCAATGGCAATGTACGTACATAGTTCCCAAGTTCATATCCTCCTACCTAACAATGGAAGCCTATTGTAATAGTCAAGTTGAGTTACAAGGATTACACCTGCTAATGGATTTACTAATTACAATAGAGAGATGCAGTCTGTCTTTATGCACAGGATATGACTGACATATTTACAGTCATTGTGGTATTGACAAGTAAGTACTTGTTCTACTTGCATTGCTTCTGTTATGAGTTCCCTGAAATGGCTCCAAGGTGTTCCAATTAGCACGAGGATGCAGAACTTGCAGCTTTGTGTTTGAGAGGCCACCATGCCCATGATGTTGTGGGCTCATCTTGGGTCACACACTTGAGGAGGGCTTCTTCACTAAGCTGTCTCCCCTCTCCTGAGATCTCCCTGACACGAAATCGGTGGGTGACTCCGTGCAGAGTTTCTCTTTCTTGGCTGCACATGGAATTCCCTGGGAGTTCTAGAAACTACACATGGGTAAGACCCACCTGAGACCCATTCAGTCAGAATCTCTGGAGGCTGGGATCTAGGAATCCCAAGTTCTAAAGTTTCTCGAGGTAATTCTAGTTTGCAGATAGAATGAAGATGGCCAATTAAAGTTCTGAGGAAGATGATGCCACTTTGGTCTCACTTTGATGGGTAACATTTGCAGGGACATAGCACCCTTCTGCATCAAAACTCTTGTTTTATTTAGAAAGCAGGTACCACATTGGTGCTGCTGGTCTCATTATTACAAAGTTGACTGAGGGGTCCTTTACTATATCATTCTCTAGTCAAACCCCAAAAACTTAGTTTTGTTAATAATCCTATTAATAAAAGGGTAATATGCAATTGACTCTAACAGCAGAACCACTGGGAATGACTGGTCACTATGACACACACTGACCACCAGAGGGAAGACACTCAATGCAGGAGCTGCCCCTGGTGGTCAGTGCACTCCCACAAGGGGAGCTCTGCTCAGCCACAAGCCAGGCTGCTGGCTGCCAATACAGCTGTGGTTGTGGGAGCCTCTCCTGCCTCATCAGCAGCACTAAGGATGTCCAACTGCAGCTTAGGCTTTCTCCCTGCTGGCAAATGGACATCCCAAGGGCTCCTAGGCTTCCAGAGGGATGTCTGACTGCCAGCTTAGGCCTGATCCCCCTGGGAAGCGGGCCTAAGCCAGCAGGTGGACATCCCCCGAGTGGTCCTGACTGCAAGAGGACACAGGCCAGGCTGAGGGACCCCCCAAGTGCACAAATTTTTGAGCACCAGGCCTCTAGTCCTATATAATAAAAGGCTAATATTCAAATCAATAGAACAGTTGAACTACTGGTTGCTATGATGCACACTGACCACCAGGGAGCAGACACAGGAGGAATAAGGAAGTCCCCTCTGGTGGTCAGTGTGCTCCCACAGAGGGAGTGAAGCCAGAAGTCAGACTCACGGCTGGCGAGCTCAGTGCCATGGTGGGAGCCTCTCCCACCTCTGCAGCAGTGCTAAGGATTTCTGACTGATGGCTTTGGGAGCTGGCCTAAGCCATAAGTCAGACACCCCCCGAGAGCTCCAGGACTACGAGAGGGTGCAGGCCAGGCTGAGGGATCCCTTCCCTCCCTCCGTGAGAGCATGAATTTTGTGCACCAGGCCTCTAGTAAAAATAGAAAAAAATTACACTATCTGATAAGAGTAAATTAAATAAATATGGGATAACCTCAAAGTGGAATATGATAAGGTACTAAAAGAAATTATGCAAATTATTTATTTGTATTAACTTATTTCACAGCTACTTTTAGAGAGCCCTGTGTGTGCTGAATGTTATTCAAGGCTTTAGGAATACAACAGCCAACAAAAAAGAAGCCTTAATGCTATTAAAAGTTTCAGTTAAAAAATTTAGAAACAGCATATACATTATGGTTTATTTTTGTAACATATATGCATAACATATGAGAGATACACACTAAAATGTTAATTGAGATAGTTATCTCTGTATGATGAGATCAAAGACAATTTTAATTTTCTTTCACTTTTTGGATTTTTTCTTATGCTGGGCATTTATTATTTCTGTAATTTTATGTATATAAGTTAGAGACTACATTCTGCTTCTCAGGTGTCCCACAACTCTAATGGGATGTTGTTATATAGCAGGACACGTCTAGTTCTCATAGGGCAACAGTGTGGCTGGGCTAGGAAGTCAGCTAGAGACTGCAGAAGTTCAATGCCTCTTTAAACCCAGGTCAGTGCACGCCTGGCTACTTGGATTTAAAGGATATTAAATAATAATTATAATAGTACTTCTAGGTTTTGCTATTCTTTACTTCTATCATTTTGTTTTTTTCTGGCCAAGTGGGTGAGGTATTAGAAGGTAAAAAGGTACTCGAGTAAATGGGTGATTGCAGGTTACCTGTGCTGTGTCATTCACATGCAATGTAGGAAGCAGCCACAAGATGGCGATAAAGCTTAAAATATGAAAGTGGAGGGGCTGCAGTGAAAATGCCACAGGTCCTGGTGGAAGAGGTAGTCCCCTGCAAATTGCGATTAATGTGAGCTAATAGACAGCACAAGGTTATGGCCAGCCTAGGGAGCCTTTCTTCCCTCGTTCCTGCTCCACAGAGGGAGGGCTCATCTGGCCCAGGTAAATAGAAGTGAGGGTACTTGAATCTTCCACCAACAGGGCTGCTTTGCTGTTTCTGGAGGCCCACATGACTCCTGACTTAGAAAAGGGTTGTTTTTTTTTTCACTTCGAGTGAGCTGCCTGTCTTTGAGGGAGAAGTAGTATTTGCAGTATTGGTGGAAGAAAATAAAAGAAGGAAGCAAATGGCTTCTTTGCCTTTAGTCAGTCTGAGGGCTGGGAAAAAGGGGCTGACAGGTTGGTTGAAAGCTATTGGTATTAGTGGGGGACATCCGTAATATTGTCAACAATAAAAAATGGTAATTTTAAAGAAGCTATTGGTGCCCTCACTGGTTTGGCTCAGTGGTTAGAGTGTCAGCCTACGGACTCAAGGGTCCCAAGTTCGATTCTGGTCAAGGGCATGTACCTTGGTTGCGGGCACATCCCCCCCAGGAGGAGGTGTGAGGAGGCAGCTGATCGATGTTTCTAACTCTCTACTCTTCTCCCTTCCCCTCTGTAAAAAAATCAATAAAATATATTAAAAATAAAAAAAGAAGCTATTGGTGTTATTACCACACAAGCTACAGAGGCCCAGAGGACAGCAGGTCACACAGAAGAGGGATAAGGGAGTCACAAAACACAAGTTTTAAAAATCACATGTAGTTGACCCTCAAACAACACAGGTTTGAATTGTGTGTGTTCCCTCAGACACAGATTTTTTCCAATGAATATATTGAAATAGTTTTTGAGATTTGTGACAATTTGGAAAAACTCACAAACTGCATGACCTAGAAATATGGAAAAATTAAGAATAAAAAAAGAGATATATGTATTAATCTTTGTAATACTTTTTGCAATAAAAAAAGGGAAAAAAAGAATAAGTTAGGTAGGTCATGAACAACAGAATATAATACATATGGTCTAACATACAAAATATGAGTTAACTCACTGTTCATGTTATCAGAAAGGCTTCTAGTCAACAGTTGGCTACCAGTAAAGGGTTTTTTGGTTTTTTTTTGGAGTCAGTTGTTATCCGTGCATTTTCAGTTCAGTTTCCCTAACTCTTGATCTGTTAAAGAATCAATGGTATATTGCAATGAAGAGATCTCAGGACCATCCTTGCATATACCTGGCCCATTAGGTTATGATTTATCTTGCTGATTACTAACTTTTAGGACATTCTGTTGTTATTATCCAGGTAGAAACTCCTGTGGGGAGAGAGGGAGAGTGGAAGAGGCTTAAAGCAGCAATTTTCTACTGTTGACAAACCCAAGTTTATTGAAAGTTAATAGCAGAGTCTTGCTCCCCTTGACTCTGGTACTGGACTTTCGTTTCCCAGTCTACACAGCATCGGTGTATCTAAAGCAAAAAGCACGGGCCGTGAGTCACAGCTGAGTTTGGCCTCAATTTTGCACTTGACTGGCCACGTGACCTTTTTGACCTCTTAGAGTCCCAGTTGTCTCATCTGTGTGTGGGCTTACAGGAGGAGTCAGGGAATTTTTTTAAAGTACCTAGCAAGGTGCAGCACATAGTAGGGGCTGGACTAAATGGGGTTTTCCTTCCTTTATGATATGGTTTTCAGCCACATTGCTGGCCCAAGAGTGTTGCCTGGACAGTCTTTATACAGACACACCTCAGAGATATTGTGGGCTTGGTTCCAGACCACCCCAGTAAAGCCAGTGTCACAATGTGAGTTGTAACCTTTTGCTGTGAAGTACAACAAAGTGAAGTTCAGTAAAAGGAGCTATTCCTATACCTTCAAGACTATACTTTTTCTCTTCCTCTTCTGTCTCTGGAAGCCTCTGTCTCCCCTCTGTGCCTTAGGAATCCCAGCATTATTTCAAAGGCAGGTTTAGGTAGGCCTGTGTCTTCCTTGAACCCCAGCCCCGATTTGTGAACAACCTTCTAAGGAAACCTCTTTTCTTCAACCAGCATCATGCATAGATCCTGCAGAACTTGTCCTACTCAGGAGAGGTGGCGGTTTCCATGTGTCCTGCCCTCCATTTCCCACTGTGCACTCCTTTCAGATGGAGAAAATGACAGTGTCTCATAGGTCTGCACACCGCTCTGAACAAGTGGAAGGATGGACTTCGGTTACTCATACTGTCCTGTCTGATGGGAAGGAACACTATCTAGAAGTGTGTCTGGAACAGTAGCTGCCATTGCTTCTGCTATGCTTGACCCTTAGCGGGAGCAAGTCAAAGGAAATGAAGCATTTCCATAGGTCATATTATTTCAACCAAACTGGATCCCATACTTAAAGATTTTGCAACTAGTTCAACCTCCCCACCCCACCCCCCACGTAATTATAAATCCAAATGAGTGTGTGTTTCCCCACTTCACCACTTCCCTCAGACAGGTGCAGGTACAGATCTATCCTGGATTGAAAAGCCACTGACCAAATAGAAATTGTGCAGGTGTGGTGTGTTATTTGCTTAAGGTGAAGCCTGCATTCAATGCTTTACATTATAAATGAGCTGGACACTGTCCCAGACTTTTCAGTTTTTCCCCAAAGGACAATTTTCTCTAATGCACATCTTCAGCAAGGAAGTTACACTGATTTTTGACAAGGAAGTTACAATGAGGGAAACTTCTTGCCTGCTGGTGTCAAGAGGAGCTCAGTTTTCCAGTCCTTTACTGGGACAGGTTGAGGGTTTATAAGGAGTGCTGCATTGCTCATATATTTAGTATGAATTGTTAACATGCTCTGTTAACAAGCAGGAGTGTCATCTCTCACGTAAACTCTTCATTTACCTGAGAGCGATTGTTGGAAGAGCTAATAGAAGGCGTACTTGCATCATCTCACTTAATCCTCCCAAGGGCTGTATATAATAGGTCCTGTTATTATGCCCATTCTACTGATGAGCAAACAGGCTTGGGAAGTTTAAATGACTTGTTGAGGGTTACACAGCCCACAGGTAGATGAAATGCAACCCCCGTTTTATTTCAGAGTCAACTTTTATGAGAAAATCATTGTAAGGCTTAGTAAAACCAGGTCCTTTTTGGTTCATTGACCATAATCTAATCAAGGGTGGGTTGCATGTTTATAAAATATGGACTCTGACAAATGCTGCTAACAGGGGCACGAACACTAATAGAATCGCCGAGCATTTTGGAACTTTGCAGGTGGAGCAGAGGGATGGGATGGCTTCTGGTATCAGTGTAAGTTAGATCATTTTTTAAAAAGGCGATATTGGAGTAGACACCAGTAAGGTTTATCCATCACATGGCTCTGCTTTGGGTAGCATCCTCAAATTTCAGTTATTTCTTCCCTCTTGATAAAATGCATGTATTTCCCAAATGATGCAATGACAGCATCATTTCTGTAATAAACTCAAAGCATTAGGGTGGTCTCTGTCCATTTGGCATTCGAGTCACATTTGAGTAACCCAGTAGAAAAAGTATAACTAAAAAGATTAGGGTTACAATATGGATTGAATTCTGAGGGACACTACAGCTACCCACTTGTGCTCAGTGGCATGAACTGTAAAATGAGGAGAGTAATGCCTAGCTTTTCACATTGATCACTCAAGTGTTATATGATGATGTTGAAAAAATGCTGATCCCCCCTCCCCGGAAATTGATACTCCTTTGAAAACCGCTGCTTCCTCAAGCATGATGAATGAAGGCTTTTATTAGAATAAAGTGCAAATTGATTTTTTACAGTTTTTGTTTGAAAAGCAAGTGAAATGATAAAGGGAATAATTTAATAATCCAAAAAGTTTCTTTATACACTTTTACTTCAAGGAATAAAGATAGGGGTTTACTCCATTGTTCAAGAAACTGAGTACCTACTCTGTGCCCATCATGATTGTTGGCACCTGGGACACCTGGGACACCTCAGTGAGCAAAATAGACAAAGACACCAAGCTAGTCCCATCAAACTTATGGAAGAGCAAAGACAGATATTAAATGGTAAATCTAACCAGCACACTGTTAAGAAGTTTAAACAGTGATAGAGCTATTGAAGAGAGAGCAAGCAGAGAAGGTGAGGAGGGCCCGCAGTAGCGGGCAGCTTTCATGAGCACAGAGTGACCAGCCTTGGGCAAGGTGAGAGTAGCAAGGGTATTAACCAAACAGATGTCGAGGGAAGATCACTCAGGCAAAAGGAAGAGGAACACCTGGAGCGTATGTGATTCCGGGAAAGGAGGCCAGTGAGGCTGGAGCAGAGTGAGTGGGGAGGAGGGAGAAGGAGATGAGGGTGTCAGGGCCCAGGTCAAGGAGGGCTCTGTAAGTGACTGGATGGAGCCGGCTTTTGCTTTGAATGAAATGGAGCCATTTTGGGGTTTGGAACCGAGGAGGCACATGATCTGACTTCTGATTTCACAGGCTCACTCTGGCTGCAGAGCATGCGTGGGAGGGAGGTCTGTCAGGGGAATGAGGCCAGTATTCAGGTGACTGGAGGGCGCCTTAGGCCAGGTAGGTGCAGTGAAGGCAGAGAAACTGGCAAGATAGACTTCACAGGTGGGATTGTATGTTTGTAAGATCCTTGGTAGCTTGACTTCAGTTTGGGGATAGTTTAAAAAAACAAACAAACAAAAGAAAAGAAAAATTGAACCACAGATGGCTGCTGTAATCAGATTCAAAATCTATCTTTCAGTTACCTCATTTGTTAAATAAATGAATCTATGAAAACAAAGACTTTAAATGCATCAAAATGGCAATGCACAACACTAAAATACTGGCTAAAGGAAGACTGTATCTTTGCTCATCAGAACATCTTCTTGCTGCCATCTGTTCCCAAATGTCACAGAAATTTGAGAGAAGGCTGACAAAATCACTTCAGTTGCTTTCCAGGCCTCTTGAGTGCAAGGCGGAAGAGTGCTAGAAGCCTGGTGTCAGATTAGCATACAACCTCAAGTATCATGTTTTCTTGACATTTATAATTCTTCCAGCATCCTTGGATCATTATATTCTTTGAGACAGATATAGACAAAAATATAGATACAGCCTCATCCAGCCAGCAAAATACGCTTACTGAAGGCCTTGGATTTCAGTAAATATTTGTTCCCCTTCTGACCCTTTGTCTGTGGGAAGAGTATATACCCAACTGATTTTGACCTTGATGCTGTGACCTGCTTTGGATAATGAAATAAGGTGAGTATAACATACATGCATGGAGGCAGAAGCTGTAAGAGACAGTGCATGTTTCCACCAGTTCTTTGATTCTTTTCTTCTCACAAGATCAGCATATCCCAAATACCTTCAGCATGGGTTCTGAAATCAGAAGGCATGTGGAACAGACCCATAGCTGATAAGAGAGCCCTCATGTATCATAAGTGAGAAATAAATGTTACAAGTCACTGAGATTTTGGGAATTGTTTGTTGCTGCAGCAAAACTGACTAATACAAAGTCATTCTGAATGAGTGCATTTTCCAGATTGTTAAAAGGTTTATTTTTTAAAGTACAAATGTAATTAAAAACACACACTTTACTTACCAAAAATATGTTACTCAATCTATGGTCTGTAAAAAAAGTTCAATGGCTAAGTAAAATAAAAGTTTTTGGTGACTTTGTTTGTTGTGTTTTTTAAAAATATATTTTTTTTGATTTTAGAGAGAGGAAGGGAGAGGGAAAGAGAGAGATAGAAACATCAATGATGAGAGAGAATTATCCATCAGCTGCCTCCTGCATGTCCCCTGCTGGAATTGAGCACACAATCTGGACACATGCTCTGTCTGGGAATCCAACTGTGACCTCCCGGTACATTGATCAATGCTTAACCACTGAGCTATGCTGCCTGGTTGATGACTTTATTTTTTTTTTTTAATTATAATTAACTAGAGGCCTGGTACACAAAATTTGTGCACTCAGGGGTGTCCCTTAGCCTGGCCTGCACCCTCTTGCAGTCCAGAAGTTCTTGGGGGATGTCCAAGTTGGCAATTGGACATCCTCAGTGCTGCTGCAGAGGTGGGAGAGGCTTCTGCCACCGCTGCTGCACTTGCCAGCTGTGAGCCCAGCTCAGGGCTTCTGGCTGAGCAGTGCTCCCCGTATGGCAGTATACTGACCACCAGGGGGCAGCTCCTGCATTCAGCATTTGCCCCCTGATGGTCAGTGTGCATCATAGTGACCAGTTGTTCCGCCATTTGGTCAATTTGCGTATTAGCCTTTTATTATATAGGACTAGAGACCTGGTGCACAAAATTCATGCACAGGGGTGTGTGTCCCTCAGCTCAGCCTGCACCCTCTCCAATCTGGGACCCCTTGAAGGATGTCCAACTGCCTGTTTAGGCCCAATGGCCCCTTCTGGCCCATTTGCCCCTAACTGCCCTCCCCTACTGGCTTGGTCACCCCTAACTGCCCTCCCTTGCTAGCCTGGTTGCCCCCAACTGCTCTCTCCTGCAGGCCTGGTCCTCTACCAATTGCCTTACCTGGAGGCCTGATTGCCCTCAACTGCCCTCCCAATTTGCATATTACCTCTTTATTATATCTAATCTAATAAAAGCATAATATTAAAATTGATCATCCCTTCGGGATGCCTAAGCCATGCCTACCAGCCAATCAGAGTGACTGTATGCAAATTAACCCAGCCAAGATGGAGGCTAGCACTCACGGAGCTGAATAAACAGGCAGCGTCAGTTGCAGCAAGAGTGAAACTGTTTGCTGGCCACCTGGGTTTCTCCTGGCTCCAGGCAACAACATATTTGCAACAATGTCTCAGTTATAGAAGCCTCAGAGGTGAAACAAACAGCAGGCTGGCCTGACTACTTCATTACATGCCTAGGCCTCAGCTTAAAGGAACAGTGTATCAATTATAGAAGATAAATAAACCCCAGGAATCTGCTTCCAGCCAGCCTTGCTGGGACATTGGGTCAATGGGAGCTGTGGGCAGCCTGAAAGCCAGAAAGTGCCCCTCAGCCCATCACCCAGGCTGGCCACTCCCCAATGGTGTGAGGGACACCACTGGGGGGCTTGACCAGCCTGCAAACAGCCATCAGCCCCTCACTCAGGCTGGCCAGGTACCCCAGTAGGGACCCAAAACCTGAAGGAACTGTGGGCAGCCTGAAAGTCTGAAAGCAGCCCTCAGATCTGCACCCAGGCTGGCCACACCCCAATGGGGTGAGGGACCCCACTCGGGGGCTTGGCCAGCCTTCAAACAGCCATCAGCCCCTCACCCAGGCTGACCAGGCACGCCAGCAGGTGGACATCCCCAGAGGGGTCCCAGACTGAGAGAGGGCACAGGTCGGGCTGAGGGACCTTCCAAGTGCACAAATTTTTGTGCACCAGGCCCCTAGTAGGATTATAAAACGCTACACTAGGTATAATTTATTAAAATTTGTATTTCTGTTCAAAACTCTTCTATGAAATGATATGCTTCTTGAGATTAGGGCTAGTGTTTTAACCATCTTTGTATCTCACACACCTAAAACAATGCCTGGCACGTACTGAATTCAGTATACGTTTATTGAAAGCATGTGGCAAATGAATGCAAGAATTATAGCAAGCGCTGATATTTCATTCTCAGTGCTGGAGAATTTCTGCTTTGGGGAATGAAAAGGTAACATTCATGTATGGACGTTACTGATGACAAGGGTCAGTAATGGAGTGGAGGAGGGAGTTTCTGAGTGCTCAGATTTGCTGGGGGGTTCTGAGTTAGCCAGGAAGATTTGAGGAAATGAAGGACAGAAGCATGAGAAGTGCACGCCATAGTTACTAAGACTCAGCAGAAAGTGTGACTATACAAGTGTAACCTTAAAGCTCCCCATCACTGTCTGCAGGTGCTGGACATTCTAGCATGAAAGTCTCCCCCTTCTCCCTGTTGGCGGATGTGCAGGGGACCAGATAAGTCCAAGAGGAGGAGGACAGGTGGGGTTGGATTTGGGAAGCCCAGGAGGGATCCTGATTTCCAATACTTGGGAGGGACCGGCTAAACTCCAGGACAAAGAGGGCCCTTGAACCGGCTGAATGAACGAAACAGCACCTAGCTGACTAGGAAAGGCTTCAGCTCATTCGACAGAGGAGGGGGAGGAGGAGAGGAGAAGAAGCCCTCTGATCACAGGCAGCAGCATCCCTGTCTGAGGCCAGCTATGCACCGACGCCTGTTGGGATCCCAGGCTTAGAACCAAACTTTTTTTTTGCCTCGTGATCTACAACCCTTTAACCCTCTCCTCAAATGTTTTCTTTTTTGTTAATTATCACTCAAGGATATTTTCCCATTAATTTTTAGAGAGAGTGGAAGAGAGGAGAAGAGACAGAGAGAGAGAAACATCGATGTGATTGAGCCTGCAACCGAGGTTCATGCCCCTGACCAGAATCAAACTCATGACCCTTCAGTCTGTGGGCAGACGCTCTATTCACTGAGCCAAACTGCCTAGGGCTCTACTGTTTTCTTGATGAGGCAGCTAAAGCATTGTTGGCCTTCCTTCCTTAAGTTTCCACCTGCTCAGAATCTTGACAAACAAAGACAAAGGCAAGTGCCAGACACAAGCAACAGCAGAAAAATTCTCTGTCCTTTCTGTTGCCCCATCTCCTTCCTCTTCTGAATCATCCCCTCATCACGAGCCTTTAATGGGTTTCTCTCTGCGGATCCTGTTTGGGTCTGTGCTGTTTGGGTTTTGTCTGTGAAGCTAGGACTGTCTTTAAAGCTAGGATTTTGGTTCATTTATCCATATTTTCTGCATCTCTTTTCTTCCCTAGCTAATGTGGGAATAGCAAATGTAGCACCTGAGAGCTGAAATTCTTTTACTGTTTTGCTTTCATGGCTTTAGGGAAGTTACCCAATCTCTCTATTTCTCTCATTTTACTCATCTGTAAAATGGACATAATAATACTTCTCTAAAGAGTTGGTTTGAACATTTAATATAGAAATGTGTTTAAAGTGGCTTGTGCCAACAAGAATTCAGCAAGAATATTCATACCAGGAATTATTAGTGAGACACTTGTCTCTAATCTGAGAATTGCTAGCATTGAGAATGACCTTTTACTTGCAAAGGTTTTTATCCATTATCAAGAATGTGTAAGTCTGTGACACTTGGACGTGTTTTTCAAGTTGCTTTTAGAGCAATAAGACAACTTTAATGTGAAGATACACATTCCTGTGATTTGCTTTATCACCATGCAACCATGAACCAGTACCTTAAGGTAGAATCAGAGAATGTTTTCCATTCAGTAAGCTTGGACAGGGTTTTAAATGGTCAGTCGTGTTCTCAGACCTAATCCCTGTGCCCCTGTCATCAGCGGAGAGTCCCCTGTGTTCCACGTTGTAAGGATGTACAGTCTCTCTTCTGGAAATGGACACACACAGAGTCACTGAAATGGGAAACTTTCAAACACTAATCCTCCTGGTGAAATTATTCATGAAACAAGCCCATTGAGGGGAGTGGTAAAGAGAGACAGAAAAAAAGTGTATCTTGGCCATTTCTAAAGCCAGAGCCTAATTTAAAACTTCAAAGTGAAATGAATTCAAGTCTCAAACATCCTCTACTCCAACTTACTAGAACACTAATTTCCCGGATAATAGCAATTCTCAAAGGAATGCGGGCATTTCCCTTTAAACGAGTCAAATGATAATTGCCTACATGAAACACCCAAATTAATAAATTCGTCAGCATTCTGAGAGTCTGCAAAAGATTTGGACAGATGCTTGTGGGCAACCCTCCCCCCAGAACGTTCTCAAACAGCTGCAGATGAACATGGAGAGGCCACTCTGGAGCCCGATGAAAGCATTTTCCTCCATGGGGCTGTCTGGGCCTAATGTGCAGAGACCCCCTGCACTCCATGGGGGGGCCTGGTAACCTGGCTCTCTAGTCTGCAGATTCAAGCAAACCTCAGAGGTGCCCTTATCTGTGCTGGCTCCAGGGGAGAGGAAGGGCATGACGTTAGAATTACTGGGTGTAAAGCAGGCTTTCCCCAAGGAAGGTGCTCCTATTCATCCTTGAGGACCCTATTCCTTGTGACCACTGCTTAATTATCAAGACAGCCTCCGTGCCCCCTGCATCTGGCACTCCTATTAGAATATGCTAAGTCGTCCTATCACTCTTGACTTATGATTGATATTTCTTTTACAAAACTGAGTTAGCAGAGAGCAGGGATTTGTGTGTGTGTGGGTGCAGATGAAAATCATATTTGTATTCTGTAATCTTACAAGACAGTACCTGCTGAGGCCAGAGGACTAGTACAAGGGAAAAGAGAATGCCAATCTGCAAGAGGAAAGGAGGAGACGGGTGCAAAGGAAGATATGAAACAGGAGAGAAAGACTGGATCGGAGCACCATCAAGAGGCAGGACCCACTGCCCTGGGGCCCCAGCTCCATCAAGTGTCCCAGCTCTGACCCAGCTGAGAAGGCGGGGCCCCAGAAACTGAATCCTCCCTCCAGAGAGCAGGGACCCTGAGAACTCAAATCTCTCAGGTCTGGGGTTTAGAGCACCTCTTTTTCTCTCTTGTGTGATTTTTAAAAAGATCTGATACCTGTTTTGAAAAGCTTGCCATTCCTGCTTTGGTGTATCTGAGAATGAAGACCATGAAGCTGGCTCCTCCTCAGGCAGGGCTGGGTTCTCCCACAGAACTCCCCCTACAGCTCTGTCCTTAGGATACCCAGTGAGGCCCCTGCTGGGCCAGTGTCGATTCCTGCCCTGGGCAGCGACATGGCACGTAAACTATTTACTACAGTCTGCCAAAAAAGTATATGTTTTTAAAAAATATATTTTTATTGATTTCAGAAAGAGGAAGGGAGAGAAAGAGAGAGATAGAAACACCAATGATGAGAGAGAATCATTGATCAGCTGCCTCTTGCATGCCTCCCCACAGGGTATTGAGCCTGTAACCCAGGCATGTGCCTTGACTGGCGAATCGAACCCTGATCTCCTGGTTCATAGGTGGAAGCTCAGTGACTGAGGTATGCCAACCAGGCAAGAAATGGTATAATTTTGATTCCTTCACACTGGACGGCTATCATTAGGTTGGTGTTGTCATTTTTCATTTGACAGTCTAAGGGAAACGAGGACAGTGCCCCTGACTAAATAGTCAGGTACTGTATGTTTTAGCAATGCCTGAGGCACACGGGTGGAAAACCGCTGGGCTACAGTTATTAAGTCTCCTACTGGCCCAACACCTCCTCCACACAGGTGCTTTCTTGAGGTGGCTGCAGACGCATTAGTCACCCCTCAGCGAGTGTGCACAGAGCTTCCATTACATCTGGGATAATGGCATTGCTCTCAGGCCTGACCACACCAGCTCGCATTCACTCCGAACATGCTCCCATGCCTCGCAGCATATTCTTTTTACATTGAACGAATCTGAAAACCTCACGAGACAGGAGAGAGACAGGGCACCGTCCCATTTTCTAGGGTCAACTGCCATACCAGGGAGCTAGCCGACGTGGCGAAGGTCCCGCTATTTCTCCCTCTCTCTTCTTTTATGTGGAGTATTTTCATCTTTTGCTAGTTATTTTCTCATTTTGTTTTGGACGCTCCCTGTTGCCCCTAAGTGGATTTAAAGCAGATGAAGCATTTCTTTCCACACGGTGAAAGCTTGGTGAGGATCCGTGTTACGTGTTTTTGTATTTCTCTTCACAGATAATGGGCCAATTTCCACCAGTCATGCAAAAATCATCATTTGGATTCTGGCCATCAGTTTCATGGATTTGCTCAGTCTGTCTGCCTCCCTTTCTGGACAGGTGACCTCTCTATGTGATCATGGTCTCTTTTTCTTAAGCATCTCCCATCTCTCCCGTTTCCTGATTCATTCTCTCCTGTCCAGGAGCTAATTTCTCTTACATTCTTCTCATTGAAACTACTGCCTCAGTTTTCAGCCCTGTTTCCCAATCAGCTTCCTAGGGGCTGGTGGATAGCAGTGTCTGTCTGCCTCGGTCACATCTTCCCTCTCACCCTCACAGTCTAGTGGACTCAGCCCCTAGCAAATTCTTTGCTCTTTTATATTCCATTCTCCTTAACATCTCTGCATGTTGAATTTTCTCTTCCTTTTCCTCCTTCTTCTGATATGTCTTGTGCCTTGCTCTTCAGGACACTTCTGTTTCTTGCTCTTTCCCACCTCTTTGGTCTCCTATGTGCTCTCTAGCTTATCTGTGCCTCCTGCACATGGATTGGTTACAACCCAATCCCTCTCCCTGCTCTGCTCTCACACCTACCTACCTCCAACAATGTAGTTTCATTTATTCAAATGTATTTATATTTATTGAGTTTAGTAATACTCAAAGCCATTTCCTAGGAATACTGAGTCCTGCTATTTCCCAGACTCTGATGTGGGCCTTGGGTCCAGTCGGGTTCAGGACCAAGTCCCTGTTCTCTTGGGGGAGGCAGACTGTGAGCAAGTGAATAGGCACATTACAACTACAGAGAGTGGTAAGTATTATGAAGTAAAACCGAGTGATGGGATAGTGAGTGCAGGGGGGTGCTACCAACCTTAGGGTGGTCAGGGAAGGCTCCTTGTAGGAGGTGACATGAGAGCTGAGTCTTGAGTGATAAAGAAGACATGGGCATCTCTGCAAGATGAGTATTCAGGGAGTGGAGCATAAATGACACTGAAACAGATGACTCCAAACTCAGGGCAATAATTCATGACTCATAAAGAGCTCTCTTTCTCCAATTCCCTCCTGCTGTAACAGTGTCACTGCAGATACAGTTTATCTACAGCTAAACTCTTTGTTCCCACACACAGTGGCTCTCTCTCTGCCTGGCGTCTCCACCTCTTCCGTTAGAGCCAGTTAGGCTGGAAACATAAGACACACCCTCTTTCCTAATGCTCAGTGTCCTGAATGTCCTTTCCATGCTTACAGCCTTCATTTTTTGTTGTTAATCCTCACCAGAGTATATATTTTCCATTGATTTTTAGAGAGAATGGAAGGGAGGGAGAGAAGGGGAGAGAGAGAGAGAGAGAGAGAGAGAGAGAGAGAGAGAGAGAGAGATCAATGAAAGAGAGAAACATCAATTGGTTGCCTCCACAGATACTCCAACTGGGACTGGGTATCAAACCTACAACCCAGGTAGATGCCCTTGACTTGGATTTCAACCCACGACTCAGGTATGTGGGCCAACACTTTAACCACTGAGTAACACTGACCAGGGCTGCATCCTCCACTTTTTAATGCAGCTCCCTGTTGCCAGGTTTTTGTTTACCTACACTATTCATCTCATGACCTCTCAGTGAGTTGAGTAACTAGCATTTATTGCAAACTTACACTATTATAGGCACCTTGTTTGACACTTTACATACACTGGCTTATATATCTGCAAGCTGGTAGTAATAGCTCTGTTTTGTAGATGGAGAAATTGAGGCTTGGTATTCCCCCTGGATCATCTCTTCACTCTGACATTTCTCTCTCTCTCTCTCTCTCTCTCTCTCTCTCTCTCTCTCTCTCTCTAAATCTCCATGAAAAAGACCATATCTCCCAACCTAATAAACAAGGACCCAAACTGAACCACAACTCTCCCATTCCCTCCAACACGAAGTCTCTGACCCTGATAATCAGTAAATCTATTTTCCCCTCACCCATCACATTTTCTCAGACTGACCTTGTCTGGAAAACCTTGCCCTTTCATTTTTGCTTGTTCAAATATCACTTAATCTCTACTTCTCTCCTCAGTGAGGCATTCTCTACTCACTGAGGTCGTAAATCCCACATCCCTTCTTACTTTGGTATCAGTCTTTTTGGAATTTGATCAAGCATAAGTTTTCTCCACTTAAGCATGAGCATTCCAACTTTCCTGTTTTTCAGCAGAGCATGGCAGCTAACAGGGTGAATTCCTCTGCACACACTCTTAGAGTTTGAATCTCAGATCTGTCCCTGAGTGGCCATGTGATCTGTGGGGATCCATTTCCTCGTCTATAAAGCAGAGTATATGTTAATAGCACCTGCCTCACAGTGTTGTCTGGAGATTTCAATGAGCGAATGCACACAGTGTGTAGCAAGTCCAGCACATGGTACAAATTCCACAAGTGCTAGCTGGTTGCATCCCAGCCCAACATGGTATTTTGGGAGTATTGTGGCCTCAGTGGGTTTCCTTTCAGTGTTAACCCATTCAAGCCAGTAAATATTGCATAAAAGTCATCTAACTATTATGAGGACTGAAGAAAGCACCATGTAAGAACAGAATTGCCCAGTGGATCAAATTCAACTGCAATTATTTGTGAAAGAAGTGTGGTATTGGAGTGGAGATTGTGGAGTCTGACTGACTGGCTTTAAATCCTGACATTTTACCTCTGTGTTGCTTGGTTTTACCATCTAAAAAATGGGGGCAATAACAACATCTGCTTCAGAGAGTTTTTTAAATAAAGACAATAAATATGTAATACCGATGTTCTTACTGTGTTACTGTTGATCTAGCTTGTATTAGTCTCTGACAAGGGCACGAAGGTACTAAAGAAAGGATCACAGATTAGATTTGACAAAAACCAGGAGAAAGAAAATAATTAGAACATGAGCCTTGAAGCTTCTGGAAGACTCCAGAGCATTCCAGAGGATTCTGGGCACCCGAGAAAAGTGCAGGGAAGCTGTAGGAGCCAAATAATCTCTCAGGGCCTCCCACTCGCCTGATTCACAAGGCTTCCCTGCACATGATTACACTTAAATTGGGTGAGTGTCTTTGGACAATGACATTGTTCTCTACTCCACCTTATTTCTCAATTTCTACATTCATCTGGGAAAAACAGACCCAGGCTTTCCTCAGAGAACTTAGCCCTCTCGCAGGTGTCTCATCTCTCCATCTGCGCCCCCCACTCCAACCCCTCCTCTTTGCCTTGTACAAACTCGTAGTTCAAGTTTCTCGCTCAGCTGATTGCTGTGATCTCCTAAAATCATCACTGCCTCCAGCCACATGTGTCTGTAATAAATTCTAAACTGGAGCAATGTTAACCTGCTTGAACATGACTGCAAGCAAGAATTGCATTAAAATACCAAACCCGCGAACCACCTCACCGCATCCCCAGACTGTAAAAAACCTGCTACCATACATGCCATCTCAATGCTGTCAATACAAGGAGAGGCAGAGGCAACATTTTAAGTGAGTGCAAGATTGATTGCAAGGAGCCATAAATTCAAAATGTGTCCATTGAGCAGTGCGTCACAATCTGTCTCATACCTCGTTATTCACCTCCTTCCACCCTAGACAACAGTTCCAAAGTATAATACATAACACGTTCAGGACCCAGGGGAGCTAAAAGGGAGACAAGACAACATAAGGGTGCTGAGCAACACGCAGGTGCTCTACATATTTCAGAAGTGGTTCCAGTCTCAGAGCCATACTCCCAACCCCCAGGGCAAGCACATTACCAGGCTGGACTCCAGTGCATTTGCAGGTGTTGGCTCCCCCCTCAACCTTGGTTATGCTTATGTACCACACCGAGTTTCGTTCAGCGCAGTCCCTGTGTAAGTTAGTGAGGCGTCCCTTCACAATAGCAAGTCCCTGTGGGTCAGAGACTAGGGACTAAAGAAGTTTATTTTCTTATTGGGATCTATTGCCTTTTGGTTCAATGACTTTGGAAAAACTGAATTTTTATCTCCATTTCCCTCTCTTTCTCATAGGAGTTGAATTATATCCATAAACCCCCCGTCTCTCCCTCTTCCCCCCACCCCACGAGCAGCAGAGTCCTTTCAAAAGTTCATCCATAAAATAGTTCATCTATCCACACACTTGGACCAATAAATAGCAAACTATAAGCAGCATTTAACATTTATTTCTCATATAGTGAGGTTTTATTAAAAGTGTGCGTGAGCCCTAACTAGATTGGCTCAGTGGATAGAGCATCGGCCTGTGGACTGAAGGGTCCCGGGTTCAATTCCGGTCAAGGGCATGTACCTTGATTGCGGGCACATCCTCAGTGGGGGGTGTGCAGGAGGCAGCTGATCGATGTTTCTCTCTCATCGATGTTTCTAGCTCTCTATCCCTCTCCCTTCCTCTCTGTACAAAATCAATAAAATATATTTTTTTAAAAATAAAAGTGTGCGTGCAAGCCAAACTTCACTCTGCTCCCTAAGCCACACGTGAGCAGAGGGCACTGGATGGGCTAGCAGCAGCCCTACTTGGAGAGGTCATGAATTTGCCCTCATCTGCTCTCTCTATTTTGTGCTCATTGAGAAATATTTGAGAAATAGATATACTAAAACGCTTCAATGCATTGGTTATAGAGCATCTTCAATCTCCCTGCTTGTGTTTTCAGCACCCCTAGCTGTATTACAACATTTGGCCAAGAAACACTTGGTGGAGCAGCCATTCTTAGTATTCTGTGCAGTGCCCTTGGCCCTGCTCTTTGTGCCTTACAAACAATGCTGGCACTTCACAAGTGACACTGAGGCACCTGTTGCTTGAAGCATGCTGACAGTGCAAGCCAAGCTCATCTAGCAATTACTCCATTGATTTTAAGTAATTAAAAGTCCCCAGTGCTTCATGTGAGTTCATACAAATCTCTACGATAGTGATTTCTGATGTTAGCTTCAAGCCCAGAATAGCAACTGAACGACACTCTGAGGGGTTCAGCGGTAGGTCACATTGGGCAGTCTTCATTATCACTGTTCTGTCAAGAATGAGGTAATAAATGGATGATTTTTATCCAGAGGAGCAGCACAGAACATTGAAGAAAAGCCCGTTGATTTGAAATCAGAAGGCTGACTTTGACTCTTGGCTCTGGATTTACTCTTGGGCCAATCTACGGAATTCCACTCTTAGGGCTAGAATGGGGCTTAGTGGTCACAATGCAGACAGTTAGGTGAGTTTAAGTGACCTGCCAAACACAGCCAAGTTAGCAGCAAACTCTTGCTCTTGGTTCCTGGACCAGGGTTCTAGGAGAGTCGCAAAGCCTATGGCATCATGATGAGGGATACATGGAAATTGTATGGTGTACTCTACTGAACACATTAAGTATGAAATCCATGCATAAAGTTTCTGTGGTAATTCAGTCCTTATGTTTCTGGGTCATGTGCAGTTAGCTCATCTAAATGTTATTCCTTTGAGAGCTATTAATGTTCAAAGTACCCTCTTAGTTTGGTTCTTTATATACATTTTTTTATTTTATTTGGGGGAGGGAGGGTGCAGAAATGCAAAGTTCTTTGCTAAGAAAATACATATTTGAATGCCAGATAATTTTAAATTTTCTTTCAGACTGAATACTTCTCAAATCTGAGTTAGTTATAATCCTCTACCTAAAAATAAAGGGGAGCCCTACCCAGTTTAGCTCAGTGGATAGAGCGTCGGCCTGTGGGCTGAAGGGTCCTGGGTTTGATTCCAGTCAAGGGCATGTACTTTGGTTGCAGGCACATCCCTAGTAGGGGTTGTGCAGGAGGCAGCTGATCGATGTTTCTCTCTCTTCGATGTTTCTAACTCTCTATCCCACTCCTTTCATCTATGTAAAAAAATCAATAAATCATTTTAAAAAATAAATAAAAATAAAAATAAAGGGGAGGGAAGATGTTGTTCCCAATTCCAACCCTCATAATTGTAGGCTGAAATCAACAAAGGACATCTTGAGTCATTCAAGTGAGTGTTCTTATTTACTGTAATGTTATAAGGATTTTGGAATGGGGTAGGTAGAAATCAATGTTATTATTAAAATAGCTATTGGTCAAGGTAGAGACCTACAGAAGTAGCTCTTCTGGTTTTACCAGAGGTCCTTTAAGTGTTTTATTACAGTTGATCACTACACTGTTGCAGCTAAGAGAGGGATGTTGCTGTGGTGGCTCGGCAGCTGAGGGGATGGAGTGCCCGGGAACCCATGCAGCCTGTAACTTGGAGATCCTTAGCTAAAAGGGACAGAGACAGAGATTCTCAAAGGGTGGATGCACTATGGTGATCATAGTATTAGCCTTGTTAAGAGGAAGAAGAAAGACATGATTAATGGCCATCAGCATTTATAAAACTGTTCTTACAGCTTAAGCCAGTTACAGAAACAGGGCTTGGCATCTCCGTGCACTTTAATAAGTTAGGTTGCTTCCAGAAATGAGTTTCGTGATCTCCATATTCTCAACTCTCAGGCACTCAGATACTCTCTTGGATGCAACTCTTCCATCCCATTCTGGAAGAGCCAACCGTGAAAATCCAGTTTCTCTAGATCTCTGCCACTCAAAGCCTGTTGAGCTGTCAACCTCACCTGGAAGCCTCTTAGAAATTCAGACAGTTAGCCCCCTGGCTGGGTGGCTCCATTGGTTGGAGCATCATTCCATGTTTCAGTCAGGGCACATACCAATGTTGCAGGTTCAATCTAGTGTTGGAGTGTGTACAGGAGGCAACCAATTGATCTCTCTCTCTCTCTCTCTCTCTCTCTCTCTCTCTCTCAACATATGCTCAGGTAAGGATTAAAAAAAAATTCAGAAAATTGGGCCCATTCAGACCTACTAAATCAGAGTGCGTTTAAATAAGATTTCCATGGTTTACATGTACAGTAAAGTTCAAGAAATATTGTTCAAATATTGGGCAAATTTTTTCTGCAAAGGACAAGATCATAAAAATTTCTGGCTTTGCATACCCTTAGACTCTCTGTGGTAACCACTCACCCCTGCCATCATAATACAGTAAAAGCAGCCACAGGCAATCTGTAAGCTCACAGGTGAGATTGTGCTCCAATGACTCTCTACACCACCGGGTGGAGGCTGGATTTGATATGTGGGGCTGAGAGTTACAGGCATATGTTGTTACTGTTACAAGCAGAGAACCAAGTCCTTTCCCGCAAGTCCTTCTCTGCCCTTTCATACTCCTTCGCTTTGGTCATTCACTCCCCTCTTCCTAACTATCTCCTCCTCTTCTCTGGATCCCAATCCCTTCGTTGCCTGGAGAACCCTTCAGGTCTAACTGCTCATTTTACACACCACCTCTTTTCTAGGCTTCCTGTTCTGTGCTTCCTCAAAATTAATTGATTCTTCTTTCTGTTTCAAAAGCTCTTTATGTGAACATCTAATGCAGTGTTTGTTCTTAACATTGAAACTATTTTTCTCTTCCACTACTGTCCAAGCTTTCCACAAGTCTCTGCATGCACTTCTTTGTTTACCTGTTTTTCTTTCCCTCTAAAATGTCTTCTCCTTGAGAGCAGGTACTGTATTTTATTTATCTTTGCATATCTGGTGCCCAGCACAGTGACACAGTGTATACTGAATAATTGTTTTTCCATTTCTGATCTAACCTGGTCTTACTTTAACAAACATATTTCGAATAAAAGAGAAAAATGTCCCAAGAAGAGTTACACAAATGTGGGACCGCCAGGTACTGAAAACACACAGATTGGGTCCATGAGGAGGCTATGCTGGATCCAGTGTGCCTGAAGAGTCACTGGGAAGAACTGGAACCATGAAGAATTCCAGGGGCACCTTGATGACACGGAAAAGCAGTGGAGCTACAAGAACCACAGCATTGAAACACACCAAGATCCTGATTCATTAATGTGTAACTAGGGCTTCTCCTTTTCAGGGACTAAATACTTACATCCTGTATTCCCTCACTTTCCTCTCTATGCCAAGAGATTGGGAGAATTAAATAATTAAGAGTTTGCTCCATCCACATGAAATCAGAGGGAGAAGTGAAAAGGTAGGTGTGTGTGTGTGTGTGTGTGTGTGTATACACAACCCTTTTCTTAAGCTCTTTATTATGGAGATTCTCAAACATCCAGTTAAGGTGAAGTTAATAGTATAAAAAAATTCCCACATATTCATCATCTACTTTTCACAACATTTTTCAAGCTTCTTTGTCCATCTTCCTACTTAAAAAATGTTAGGATATTTAAAAATAAATATAAGCTATCTCGTCATATATCACTAAGTACTGCACTATGCATCTTTAATAAAAAGTTTTATTTCAATGCACCACAAGACCCTATGGGTAATGAGGATGGTTATGAAACTTTGATGAGTTGATGTGGGGAGACTTAATGTGCTACAGCATACAATGAAGAGAAAGAGAGAGGGGCATGCATGGGATGCTTGCACGTGTACAATTACACAGGTGCCTGCTGCAGACCCTTCAAATAAACATCTCAAGGAATCAACTCCAGTGTGTTTTCTGAATGACTGTAATTTTAAACATTTTAGAGGCTGACGTTTTCTAATAAAATCATTTTACAAACTCCCTTTTCAAAATGGGGATTGATAAAATCCTCTTAATAAAACATGCAATCATACATTAATGAATATTTCACTTAAATGAGTTGAATTAGACTGTACAGCGACAGTCTGAATAAAAAGGGAGAAAACGAAAAAGAAAAGCATTCCCAATAAGATACACATTTCTCTGAGACGAGGGTGTCAAAGAATCTCTTAGAATTGACTGAACACCTACACGTACTGCCACAGTCCATAATATCTTATTGCAGGAAACGTGCATGCTTTCTGTGAGCCAATAAGGGATCTTGTGATGCATGGAAAGCTTTAGGGTTTTACTTATTGTGTCCCTATTCAGCTACAGTGGTCATCCAGCCAGCTAATTTGCTTCCCCACTTGCTTTCTATCCAACAAATTATACCTGGTACTGGCATGTTGCCAGGTGTTGTAGGAACATATAAATTATCATATTATAAAAGAAGGTCATACAAGGTCATGTCTTAGTCAGCCTCTTTATAACCCTAGCATTGCACCCATTCATCACCTTTACAATCTTGAGTGTGTTTGCAAGGGCAAGACATACACGATGCATATAACTCTAAAAATAATATATGCTTAAGTACACCAGAGAGTGAGAAGATGGAAGGAGAAATTCTGATTCAAAGTGATTCATGTAGGTGGTAAACTTTCAATAATAGACAGTGTGGAGGGCATTTAAGCAGAATAAATATCAACAAAGGTACCGTGGTTGGCAGGAAGAAGGAAGATGGGTTAGCTGCACAGTGAGAAGTCCAGTTTGTTTAGAATGTGGGATGTAGGGCTGAAATTCAGGTAGAGTTTTGGGGGTGGGTGGGAGATAGGGCTAGACCATCAGGTAGAATTGCAGTAAGATCATTATTGTGATACAAGAGTGGGAGATAGGGGTAAACAAGAAGGTGGAGGCTCAAGGGGTTGGGGATGGGGCTGAACTATTTGTTAGAGACCCAGGGAGTGTGATATAGGACTGAATTATGAGATACAAGGTGCAGGGATGGGAAATAGGGCTTATATTTTATGTTGAGAGAGATGATGGCAGGACCTGGATGTAATAAGGAATTTGTTCCTCATTCTCTATGCCCTAGGGAAATCCTGTCAGCGCCAGGCTGGGAGTCTATCAATACTCTGAGTCACTCTCGTCAATCAGTGTTTTTATACCTGAAGCACAACTGTAGTCCCCAGCTGGATGCAGACTAGAAGATGCATATGGCAGTGGGGAGGGGCTGGGATGAAGAGGGGAGTATGCTGGACTCTTATTATTGATTATAAAGTGAATTCATGAGGACAAATTGCTGAAGACCTGACACTTAATAGTGGGCAAGCTGAAAGCTACTCTCACCTACAAGAGTTTCTATAAAGTGGATCTATGGATAGAAATGAGGTTCCCAGATTTTGGTGAAGGAACTCTTAGAAGATATTAATTTCTCATTGTTCTAAATGACTAGAATGCTATCTGGGGTCTGGATCCTGGCATCTCTTACACTGTCTTTATGTGTGCATAAACTCTTCCTAATTCTGCAAGATCCTCTGGGAAAAGGCCAGGACATAGGCCTTCTGCTATTTCAGGGTGGTTAGAAAGAATCTGACAGCTTTCCTCTCTTTTCCCTCCCCTCACTCTCTCCCTGCCCCTTTGCATCCTCTCTCTTCCACTTGCTATTCAGTATATCTGTTTTCTGTCTCAGGTGCTATTTTGGTGAAAGCTGTTGAGAAGGTCTTGATCCACATGTCCTGATAGACTGTAGACTGTCTCCCACTCCCTCCTTCTTCACGTGCCCTGTTCTCCACTTTTCTATTGAGTTTTCCATCTCCAGGAATGTCTTTTCATACAAAATATATCTGCAGAGTGTGGGTTTAGATAGCAGCATGAAAACCAACAAAGGAAAAAATCATTATCATTGCTTAAGGAATTGTAGAGATATTAAAGTGTTAGAGGGGATCCTCTCATGCACTGGTAGTACATGAACTTCTTATTCCCACTGAATGTGTTCTTTGAGATGTGAACATTGATAGCTAAGGGTGTGCGGTGATGTTAGTCTGAAAACAGAGGCACTGAGATACAGACTGTTCCAACCCTTCACCCACACATCAGTCACAGACAAGCTTCTCCCTCCCCCTTCCTTCTTTCTTCTGATATTCTGGTTAAATCAAGCAAGAGACAGAAGGAGGAGGAAGAAAAACAAATCTGTAGATCTATTCTTCCCCACTTGCAATTCAGGTCACCATGACTCCCAAACTCTTACTACTGGCAATGACAATGAGTTTCTATTCTGTGAAGAGTTGCCATACGCCAGGTGTTGGGATAAGGCTGTGATAATGGGTTGGTCTCTCTTGAGTCAGGTGGCTGGAGTTAAAGCTCTAACTCTTCCATTTACTAGTAACTTGTTGCACATTGAATTTTTTAACCTCTAGAGCCAATCAGCTTCTCTCTCTCTGTACCTCCATCTCCTCATAGGTGAAGTGAGGACAATAATTACTGTTATTCTAAAGATAAATGAATTAATGCATGTTAAGCACTTAGAAGAAAGTATGACAAATAGGAAGGGCTCAGCCAGTATCTGCTAAGTGACTTTTCATTTTATCCTTGGAAGAACCTGACGAGATAGGTGTTGTTATTTCCGGTTTGCAATGAGCCTAGTGAGTGTTGGTTCTCTTCTAGACCCCTGAAACAGTAGTCAGGCACTGAAGACCCCAGCAGACACAAAAGGTGGGGCCTGCTGTTCCACTCAGAGAGCTGCACAGGGGCCGGTCAGGTGACCTGGACTTGGGTCTTGACCTCAGAACTGATTTTTTTCAGCACAAATTACCTGGCTAGTGGCCAAAGGTAGCCCTTGCCCAAGCTTGTTGAGAAACCCTCATTGCTGGGAGTCTGATTTCTTTTACCAGAGCCTGAAGTAATTTAGTAGTCTTGTAAATTGCACTGTCCATAATTGACTACATGGGCCCAGAGAAGCCATGAAAGTCAGTTTCAATGCCTCCTTCTGGTCTGCATCCTGTCTACTCTGCCCAGAAGGTCTGTGCCCATAGAGGTCTCTGTCACCGTCATAATAGAGGACATTTAGGTCCAGTTCTCACTCTGTCTCTGTCTCTCTCTTCCTCTCTCTGTACAGTCATGTACTGTTTAACAATAGGGATACCTTGTGAGAAAGGTGTGGTTAGGCAATTGCATCATTCTCTGACCGTAACAGAGTGCACCTACACACACCTAGATGGTACAGCCTACTACACACCTAGGCTCTATGGTATAGCTTGTTGCTCTTAGGCTCCAACCCTGTATAACAGGTTACTTTACTGAATACTCTACCAGGGGTCCTCAAACTTTTTAAACAGTTCACTGTCCCTCAGACTGTTGGAGGGCCGGAGTATAGTTTAAACAAAAACACCTGTGAACAAATTCCTAAGCACACTGCACATACCTTATTTTGAAGTAAAAAAACAAGGCAGCAAAAAAACCTGGCGGGCTGGATAAATGTCTTCGGCGGGCCACAGGCCAAAGTTTGAGGACCCCTGCTAGGCAATTGTAACACAATGATAAGTATATCTAAACATAGAAAAAATATGGTATAAAAGATAAATCATAGTGCCCTGGCTAGTGTGGCTTAGTTGGTTGAGCATTGTCCCATGCTCGAGAGGTTACCAATTCAATTTCCAGTCAGGACATATGTCCAGCGTTTATGGCTTGACCCCTTGTAAGGGGGATATAGGAGGCAGCCCATTGATGTTTCACTCTCACATTCGTGATTCTCTCTCTCCCTTTCCCTTCCTCTTCTCTAAAAATCAGTTTAAAAATATTTTTAAAAAGATAATAGGTAGTACACCTGCATAGAACACTTACCACAAATGAAGCTTAAAGCTTGTGGGAAAGGAAGCTGCTTTGGTTGAGTGAGTGAGTGAGTGGTGAGTGAATGTGAAGATCTAGGACATTAGTGTGTGCTATTGTGGACTTCATAATCACTGTGCACTTAGGCTACACTTGATTTATAGCACAACATGAGTTTAAATCAAGCACAACAGAAATTGAAGCAATCAAGAGACGGCACCAGGCTGCGGAATCACAGGCCACTCCCGCTGCCCAGCAGGGCTTGATGGAGGACCTCAGGCCATGCCCCCCTGCCCTGCATCCAGGCGACCTGAGGCTGCACCCCCCACCTGGCAGGGCTTGACAGGGCGGGACCAGCTGGGTCTGGATCTAGCCCAATGAAGGAGGGCCGTCCAGGTTTGGGTCTTGAGCGATTTTGAGACCCAATCACGTGGGTGGTTGAAGACTTGACTCTGGGTTCCATGGTGCACCCCAGACTCTGACAGGAGGAAGATTTTCATATACTTTTCACTAATTTTCTTTAATCTCTGACACTTCTATTATAGAGAAAGGGCAAATAGCAATATTAAAATATTTCCTCTAATTCCTTTTTAATGTGCATGAATTTCGTGCACTGGGACACTAGTTTTGTATAAGTTGAAAGAGTGTACTCTACTGATTAAAAGCATAGTACATTAAACACATAAATTAGTAACATATTCAGTTGTTTATTCTCATTATCAAGTAGTATATAGTGTGTATAACTGTAGGTGCAAACTTTTATATAACTAGCAGTGAGCAGTTGTGTTTAGACCAGCATCACCAGACAGGTGAATAATGCTGCACTATGATGCTGGATGCTGTGATGGCCATGACATCACTAGGTGACGGGCTTTTCAGTTC
>PVJC01009254.1:0-46318 GCA_004026665.1 Murina feae
CTGGCCACGCTCAAAAAAGAGAACAACATGCAGGGGAGGGCAAGAGTCTGAGAGATCAACATAGAGGGGGTGCCTGCTCCAAGCCTCCACGGTGTGCCTGGGGGCAGGTCCCCGGCAGGTAGACACACACAGGAGGACTGCTCCGAGCCTCTGATGGGGCTGGGGGCAGGTCCCCAGTGATGACACACACACACACACAAAAGGCGCCTGGCAGACTGGGGCCATCATAGGACATCCACTGAGGGGTCCCAGACTGTGAGAGGGCACAGGTCGGGCTGAGGGACTCCCTCCACCCCGAGTGCACAAATTTTTGTGCACCGGGCCCCTAGTTATAAATAATTTCGAATATTTCTTGATCATGATTTATTCTTGGACTTATTAGCTTAACAGAATTTTCACAGGGGAATCTTCAAGGCATATAAATAGCTGATTGAACAATATATTATTCCAGCAGTTATAAAATGATTCCATGTATTTGTATAGATTAAGCTGTAGATAGATCTGTATGTATAACATTGTTCTTTTAATATATTTTTTCTTTATCAACCAGTGTGTCATTTAAGTAAATATTAAAACTTTTGCCTATTTACGCGTCTGTAAACACCCATAATGTTCTACCTTTTCCATACTAAACTAAATATATTTCCTAATAATAGAGTTTAAAACTTTCAAAGGTGTATAGTTTAATTTTTAGATATATTGGTGAGATGTCATATTGGTGACCTATATTTAAAAGAATTCTGTGTGGAATCTTTTTAGAATAGTTTATTCAATATCTTTTTTGATATGTCTGTTTCATATACATACTAGGTTCTCTTTTTAAAAAAAATATTTTTTTATTTTATTTCAGAGCATAAGGGAGGAGAGAGAGATGAAACATCAACGATGAGAGAGAATCATTGATTGGCTGCCTCCTGCATGCCCCACAGTGGGGCCCGATTCCCAGTATGTGCCCTGACTGGGAATCACAATATGATCTCCTGGTTCATAAGTCAGTGCTCAACCACTGAGCCACATCAGGAGGGCACATACTAAGTTCTCTTAAAGTGATTCACACTTACATAAATTTAGAATTTTTTAATCAGTCTAATTAGCATGAATGATATATGGAAACTGTCTGCCAGTCTGAAAGGTTTAAAAAAACTACTCTAGCATATATTAATTTTTTTGTCTTAATTACTAAAATTCACAAAGTCTTAGCATTTTGTGTTTTTAAAATCTTAAAATTTTAGATGTCCCTATTATATTGATAAGTTATCATACAACATGAATTCATTGTGTTTTGTATCATTATTGTTGTTTGTTTTCCAAATAGAAAGAACTCTGCAACATGATACTTGATTGCTGTGCTCAGCAAAGAACATATGAGAAATTTTTTGGGTTATTAGCTGGGGTGAGTTCTAGCTTTCTTTTTCTTATTGGATTTTAATGGAATCACCATGGCTGTTCTTAAGACAACAGTGTCTTAAGGGGAAGGGGGGTGGAGATAGGTAGAGATGGGCAAAGGAGGGGAAAATGGAGAAGGAAAGGACTTTGCTTAGTGCGATGGGCATACAGTGCACTGTGCAAATGATATTTTATTGAATTGTACACCTGAAACCTATATGGTTTTATGATCCACTGTCACCCAATACATTTAATTAAAAAAAGAATATTGTGAATTAAGGTGTCTGCTCTATGGTCAGGTCTAATATAACATATCTTTGCTGAAAGTAAATTGGTCTTCCCTTCTTCAGGGTTTCCCTTCTCTGCACCCAACCTTTCCCCTTTCATTTTTGTAATCCTTTACTATTGCATAGCACTCTTCCTTTGAACTTTCGGATATTCTACATGCTTTATAAAAATTTCCTAAAGAGGACAATTAATGCTGTTTTTTCAAAGTCTGAAAGGAGCTTCTGAAGTCAAATGCATGTTTATAGGCAGAATAGAACATGAGCTAAAATAATTTTTTTAATCCAAATTCTACCTACCAAGAAATATATTTGTATTGTATACAAATTATGTGTCTATGATTTGTATAATTTTGTATAATTTGTACAGTTATGCTGTGTATAATTTTTGTAGCATATAAATCTCAGGTAGATAAGGATAATACATACTAGCTTCTTATTTGAGCATCTCATCAAATAGCACAAAAAGATGTACAAAATATTTAGTTATGGATTCAATAAATTTAGAAGGATTTAATATGCTCATAATGACATTGATTCTCAATTTTATTTAATTAATAGCGATTTTGTATGCTAAAAAAAGAGTACATGGAATCTTTTGAAAGTATATTCAAAGAACAGTATGATACCATCCATCGCTTGGAAACAAACAAATTGAGAAATGTTGCTAAGATGTTTGCTCATCTTCTGTACACGGATTCACTTCCATGGAGTGTAAGTAGATGGAGCTCAGTGTTTATACTTCCTTCCTATTCTCCTGTTATTCTCAAATGTGTATTAAGTAAAATATAGCCTTACTTTTTCCTATGTAGAAAATATACTGTAAAATGAAATGTGTAGCAAACTTTTATTATAATAGCTATCTTTGAGATTATGTTCATATAACATGGAATCAAAAGCTAAGTGTATAAATATATGAATGTAACCATTCTGGATGATATTGAAAGTTTTGACATGTTGGTTCTTTTTAATAGTGATGGCTGTGAGTGTTTTCATGGAAATGATTGTAGATTTTTATCTTTGTACACATACATGTGTATACACTGATTAATATGCACCCAGGTTTGGTAGTCATGCATTGCTGAGTTACTGCTTGTTTCCTGAGGGACATGAGAGAAATGTTCATCCTAATAAGACATGTTCTTTTTAGCAGACAGTGAATTTGGGTAAGCATTAGGGAGGAATTCTTATAACCATAGTTAGAACAAGGAAAGTTATCTTAATGAGACAGTGTATGCTTGATTACAATTTGAAATGCATTCATTAAGTTGGCATTTATTGTATAACTGCTGTTCATTCAGCCAGCAATAGAAATAAATTGCATCCTGGAGGAAAGAAAGAAGAGGATCACATTATTGACTACCAGAATCCAGTGGAAGAATGAAGCAATATCGTTGAGCTTATAAACATTGGGTAGATTTTTGTAATATTTTAGGTACTAAGTATATCCAGCTACATTAATAGGTATTTTGTAAACTAACATAGGAGCCAAATCATAATTTTTTTAAACTTATTTTTCCCCTCCTGGGAAAATGAAACTAAAATTTTACAATGAAAGCACAAGGGCTCCTAGATCACATAACTCAACAAGCTGGAGTTCCTTTTATTTTTGTTTGTTGTAAAACATCAACATGAGCTTCAGTTTTTAAGCCTCAGTCTTACTATTCAGGATAAACTATCACTCTTCCTGTCTTTACCTTTGTTGCATATTACAGATGCTGTACAAAATTATAGCCTAACGCTCCATATGGCATTTTGCCTAAAAACCTCATATACACACATTTTGATGAGGTTTAGTGCTAGTAATCTCTGTTGCACTGTTATACACTCAAGACAATATATTCCTGCTCTAAGAAGCACAGTACATGAGAAGGAGAATGAACTCTATTTCTATAGCATTTGAACAGTCTAAAAATTAGCACAGAAAAATTATCTTAATCTTTGCCAAGAAATAGTGCATATCCCCACTAGAGAAGCTATTCAGAGATAATTCTGATTGAAGATGAGACCAAATCATCATTTCAAGATAAAGTTTGAGTATGAATATTGGTCACTTTGTCTTAATCTTTTGAACAAAATTAAATTGTCTATTGCATTTAACTTTCAGGTTCTGGAATGTATAAAGCTGAGTGAAGAAACTACTACGTCCTCCAGTAGGATTTTTGTTAAAATATTTTTTCAAGAACTGTGTGAATACATGGGTCTTCCTAAACTTAATGCAAGATTAAAGGATGAGTAAGTTTATCATTAAGCACTTTTTATTCTTACTGTCCGGGGTTTTCCTTCACTTCAGTGACATGTCAACCCTGGGTTGGGAAAGCAAGCGTTAGGCCCCTAGGACTTACCACTCTGAATCTCATGCTGTGTGGCCAAGGACAACATGCAGTTTTCAGTGATGGTTTTTTTGTTCAGTAGAGAAAACACAGAATTAATGCCTCTTTTAATTTAGTTAAAACCCAGAAAATTACTTTTGTATGCTCATTGGAGTTCTTCAGTAATGAATATTTAGAGTTCTTACCCTAATTTTGAGCCTTAGAATGATAACTAACTTTTTTATTATCATTGACAATTGTGAGTATATATAGATGAATATGTAATGTATCATTACACTGTACTAGGACTATTATGTAACCTCTATTCCAGCTTCATCTGCTGGTTGTGCAGGTTGCCCATTGCTGCTCACATTGGCTTCTTCGTTCACACTCCTGAAATCAGCCTTTCAATTCTCTAGGGACTGCCAAGTCATCTTTCTCAGCCCTCATGTCCCTTGACTTCTCAGCCTCACTTACAGAGTTGACCACGTGCTCACTGTGGCTCCTCATTTTCTTCCCATTCTACCTTATACCTCTTAGTCTCTCTTACCCTCAGCCTGCCTCTTCAGTGTACACCACAGGTCTGTCATGGTTCTGCATGCTCTCTGTGTTATTCCATCCATTTTCCTGGGCTTTGTATACTCATTTCTTGGTCCCTGCTTCCTTTCCCAGGCTTACCTACTGAAGTCTGCAATGGGTGAGCACAGTGCGCTGTGCTCCAGCCACACCAACATTGCCCAGAGAGCAAAGCAGGTCTGGCTCATTCGCGCCTCGTTAACTCTATTTCCAGAGCTGGGAATTCCTCCCTTGTTCTGTCCAGCACACTCTCAATCATTCTTATTTGTTACCTTTTTCTATGAAACAGTTTTTCCTGACCCTCCTGGTTAGTCATTCACTATGGAACTCAAAACCACATGTGCAAAACCACATATTGTTAATATTTTCTGTTCGTGCCCCTTTCTAGAAATAGTGGTATGTTATCATTAGGTCATTGAATAAACAGGATTTATCCCTTTTGTTGATACTTTTTCCCTTCTCCCAGTGCATTGTACAGTGCTGTGTATGTATGTGCATACACACACACACACACACACACACACACACACACACACACTAGAGGCCTGGTGCACAAAAACTGGTGCACTCAGGGGGGTCCCTCAGCCCAGCCTGTGCCCTCTCGCAGTCTGGGACCCCTCAGGGCATGTCCATCTGCTGGCTTACACCCACTCCCCGGGGGGATCGGGCCTAAGGTGGCAGTCAGACATCGCTCTGGCAGCCTGGGAGCCTTTGGGGGATGTCCACTTGCCAGCAGGGAGCAGGCCTAAGCTGCAGTTGGACATCCTTAGCGCTGCCAAGGAGGCAGGAGAGGGACTCCCACCACCACTGTCAGCCTGGCTTGTGGCTAAACAGAGTTCCCCCTGTGGGAGAGCACTGACCACCAAGGGCAGATCCTGCATTGAGTGTCTGTCCCCTGGTGGTCAGTGTTTGTCATAGTGACCAGTCATTCCCAGTGGTTCTGCTGTTAGGGTCAATTTGCATATTACCCTTTTATTATGTAGGATAGAGGCCTGGTGCATGAGTGGGTCCCGGCTGGCTTGCCCTGAAGGGTGTCCCAGATCAGAGTGGGGGTCCCGCTGGGGTGCCTGGCCAGCCTGGGTGAGGGGCTGATGGCTGTTTGCAGGCTATCCACAGCCCCTTCGGGGTGGGGGTCCTGCTGGGGTGCCTGGCGAGCCTGGGTGAGTGGCTGATGGTTTTTCGCAGGCTGGCCCAGCCTCCCAGCAGGGACCCTCACCCCATGAGGGTGGGGCCATCTTGGGTGAGGGGCTGATGTCTGTGCAGGCTGGGCACAGCCCCCAGTGAGGCTGACTGGAAGCAGGTATCTGGGATTTATTTATCTTCTATAATTGAAACTTTGTCGCCTTGAGCAGAGGCCACAGCTGGCCAGGGCAGGCTGGAAGTTTGGCTTCCTCCATCGCCAGGGCAAGCAAGCCTCCTGTTTGCTCTAGCTTCGTGGCTTCTATAATTGAAACTTCGTTGCCTTGAGCAGAGACCACAGCTGGCCTAGGCAGGCGGGAAGTTTAGTTTCCTCCATTGCCGGGGCAAGCAAGCCTCCTGTTTGCTCTAGCTCTGTGGCTGCTGGCTGCCATCTTGGCTGGGTTAATTTGCATATAGTCGCTCTGATTGGCTGGTGGGCGTAGGTTGGCTGGTGTAGAGGAGTGATGCCTAATTTGCATATTACTCTTAGTAACTTAGATACACACATGTATATATGGAGAATTTTTTTACTGTTCTGTATAAACATTCACATATATACATGTACATATGAACATAGATATTTATTTGTATGTTATGTACATATAGCTACTCTGTGTGTTGGTGTACATATGAAAAAGTTTTTTTAAACCTTTGTTGTATAATTACAGAAATCAAGTTTAGTAAATTAATGAGTGTCCTTACTCATTTCATTAGATACCATGTAGCCTAACCTCATAAATTATATAAATCATTTACTTGGTTGTATTTTACTTACTAATTTAACGTGTGGAAACTCTGAAAAGTGACTGTATGATAATTTTGCTTTTAAGTAAAGACCTTTATCTTTCAGCAATCTGTTCTCTTTTGTTCATTTTCTTTTTTCTTTTCTAGAACCCTACAGCCATTCTTTGAAGGGTTATTACCCCGAGATAATCCCAGAAACACTCGTTTTGCCATCAACTTTTTTACTTCTATAGGTCTTGGAGGTTTAACGTAAGGATTGTTTTTAGAATTTTATTTTCAATTACAAAATTATCTCATAATTTCTTCTAAGCAAAATCTAACATTATATTTTTAATTAGGGATGAATTGCGTGAGCATCTCAAAAATACACCAAAGGTCATTGTGGCACAGAAACCAGAAATTGAGCCAAATAATTCCTCCCCCTCCTCTTCCTCTTCCGCATCCTCCTCAGCAGAGTCCGACTCCTCTGCGTCTGGTTCGGACAGCAGTGACAGCAGCTCAGAGTCTTCCAGCGAAGACAGCGATTCCTCATCCGTCAGCAGTCAGAGCTCTGCCTCAGGTATTGAACCCATCACCTATTGTGCTCTTTTCGAACAAGTATGTTGCTAGTGATGTTTACAATGAGAGAAATAAATAATTCCATTTTATATTTATTTTAGAGTTCAGTTGTTTAAAAGCCACAATTAATATAAATGATCACCGACCATTGTTGCAGTCTATAGTAAATTTTAACATTTACAATGCTAAGATTACCTTTTGGAAGCCTTTTCATAGAAATGATGATATTTCATTGGTAAATATTTACTTGAATGGTGACTGAAATACCAGTCATAAAGTCTAACCTAGTTGACAGGAGCCTTCCTGATGTTTATGTTTTAAGAAATTTTAAATTTTTTAATAGTGACACTTTATGGTAGTTATTGACATCTATCACACTAGTTTAGTGTGTATCTCATAAGTGTACAGCTATATAAAGAGAATGTGCGTTTTTGGCTACAATACCGTAGAAATTATGTGCTCTTAGTGCATCTCATTGAGGAATTTATAATATTGGTGTGTCCTGTTGGTGACACTAACTTTGGTTAAGGTGATGTCTGTTGAATTTCTTCATGGAAAGATTTTTTTCTATAAATTAGATCTTGCAGGGAGATAATATGATGCTACGCAAATCTGTAACTTTCACTCTCCAGTTTTAGCATCCATCTTTGGATCTTGTCTGGAACATTTTATACTGCTTTTAAGTAAAGAACTTGGTGTTTGCCAAATGATGATTTTTCTACTTGTCTCTTTTCTACATTTAGTAGTTGAATTTCTTCTGTAAGAAAGAATTGTCCCTTTCCCCCATTTACTTAATAATTTTACTTTATATTTTATCACTGTGGATTCATGGATGTTTATTATTTTCTTTGGTTTAAAATCCAATAGTATATTTTATTTGCTGTTAAAATCATTTCAGCTTTGGCAATTAGGGGTTCCTTCAAGTTGACTCCTGTGTTCCTTGGACATACCCCTATCTCTTCTTAAGGGCACTGCCTTCCTTTGTAGCATCTCAAGTTTAAGATCTTTACCTCCTTTAAGCAGAAATTTTAAATTTATATCCAGCATTTCTAGTTGTTCTTCAGCTGGTCTGCAGCCTTCTCCATTCTACTTGGAACTGGAAGTACTGTAGTAAAGGGTTTTTCAAATGTGCTATTTTCTGAAAAGTTCTGTGTTGTTTTCTGCAGGGTCAGCTCTGCTTTCTTCTCTCATATAGTATTTTCGTCTCTGCTTCAGAAACGGAGCACTTTTCCTGTAGCCTTAGAAGGTTGGAAGCTTGGTCTTTATTCTCACTCCCTGCCTTGTTACACTTCCAAGTATTTTACCTATTATATGGCAGCAGGAACTGTGGAACTCTCAGTGTTCCATTTGCTCACAGGAAGTCGTCTTGAATTGAAATATGCTAACATTGTTCATTTAACATTTATCGCTTTAATTCTAAAGAATTTGTTATTTCATGATATCTGTTTTGAGAACAGATGATAACACAGCATGAATTTCTGCAATAAGGAAGCTTGGTGATTCAAAATTAATTTGCCTCATCCTACAATTTCAGTAGAGAGCTTCCAGTTTTATTAATAAAATATTATACAGCATAAAAGCAATATGAACTGCCCCCAAGTTAGAAAATTGTAAAGCAGACATCAAAGAGAGAAGAGATTGCACATTATTATATGGCACAGGTGTCAATGTCAACAAAGCAGTGAGAGCAGTGTAGAGTAGGGTCAGAGGGACATGATTTCGCAAAGAGCCAGATGGTTTCTGCTTGGGTAGCTGCAGCTCAGCTGAGTTGTTTGATAGGAACCAGAGAAATAAATCCTTAGTGGCAAACCGACTGACTGTCAAGTGTATTTGGCCTAGGAAATACGGGTTGGTACAGAGATTTAGGTGAAGAAGGATGAGGGCAGGTGATCTTTTACCCTGTTTTCTTCTTTCTATAAACATATGAATGCAACAGAAATTTTGGTCATCTCCACATCTTTGATTTATGTACCCAAACTAAGTAACACAGATAAAGCAGTTAAATTTGTTTTATAGCTTAAAATGATAAGTTATTTTATTGTAATCATTTAACATTTATATTTGTGACGACATCAGTAAAATAAGATGTTCAAGGCTTTTTTTGAAATCAAACCATAGTGGCTCCTATGAAGCCTGGGATTGCATATCTTACCCTGGCTTCTCTACTGGCACAGCTGGTGCTTCTCTAACAGCGCTGGAGAGCAAAACTTGTTTTCATAGGAAGAAGCTAATTTGAAATACATTATGTTTATGCTGTGAGGCAGACCCAGTCATCCTACTTCCTCTCACCTTTAGGAAGTGATGTTGCTGATGTGTGTGATCATTAGTACTTTGATTATGTACCAGCTATGACATAATATTTTGTATCAATAATTCACATGGACTGGAATTTCTATTTTTGAACAAAATTTGTAAGTGGAAATGTACTATTTTAGTTCATAAAAGATTTTACAACATTTGCTGTAATTAAAGTTCCTCTTCACTATTTTGAGTCTAATGATCAAAACAGTACTTCGGCAACGAATGCTGACATATTGTATACTCTCAAATATTTTGTGAAATGTTCTGTCATTAGGCTTTTCATTCAATAAATTCAGCTCTGTATCCGGTTTATCTGAATTAGTAAACCTACATTATATTAATGAAAGTGATTGTTAAGTCATGAAATTAAGATTAAAGTTAAAACTAACTTTATTTCATTTTACATGTGCAGCTAAAGCTATAAGAAAGAAGGGACAAGGGAACACCAGAAGCAAAGAAGTAGAGAAACTGATCCGGAGACAACAAATAAATGATAGGAAGCAAGAAGAAAGAAGATCAGAGCAAAGGCACCTAGAAACAAGGACTGAAAGAGAAAGGAGATCAGAAAAACCCAGAGATAAAAATTCAAGGGACCCAAATTGGAGAGATCCTATAATAAAATACACTTCAGACAGAGGTGTTCCTCCTGAACGAAATAGTTACAGTAGAGTCATGACTGATAGAGACCAAGAAATGCATCTAGATTTGGAAAATGAGTATGGTGATCTGAAAAAGAGGAGAGGAGAGAGAAGAAATTCTTTTTCTGAAAATGAGCATAGATTCCGAAATAAGGACAGTGAAAAATTTAGAAGAAAAGACAGATCAAAGTCAAGAGAAAAGAACAGAAAACATTCAGACTCTAGAAGCGATGACGATAGGTATCAGAATGGTGCTGAGAGGCGACGGGAAAAATCTAGCAGATACTCTGAACAATCCAGAGAATCAAAGAAAAATCAGGACCGGCGGAGAGAAAAGTCTCCAACAAAGCAAAAAAAGTAATTCTACAAAATTACAGAAACTGAACATGCCTTATATTCAGTTGAAACAGATTATTTTTTACATTGATTATTGAACTTTATAGAGAAAATTGTACAAAGTACTGGTTTGTATTGTACATTTTTAAAATGTTTTCATTTTAATATGGTTTATATAATTGATACATCTCAAGGCTCTCCACATAAAATTATTTGAAAAGTTTCATGAGAGAGGGATGTATTTCTGGCATATATTTTGTTAATAAAATGATTAAATACTTATTGAATCAGTGATTTTTTTCATTGACAGATTTTTTTCCTGATAATGTTTCCAGTTGTCATAAAACTGTTATAATTTTTACTGACCAAAATAAATAAACCATTTCAGTTTAACATTTTTGCATTGTTAATGACATCCTATGAGCCTTCTTGAGGAGTCTCCTTTTTTTATTAAATAGAGAAATTATTTCAAGTTTTATATTGTGTCTTGAACAAAAGAGGTAGATAGAATTCTTTTCACAAGTGTTTTGCTGAAGTGAAGTCTATATTGGTCTTTAGACAAATACACAGCTATATTATTTATAATTAGGACTTCTCGCATTCATAACAGCTCTTTTTGGACTATTAAATTAATGTTTACTTGAAATTTCTTTGTGACTAGTGGTTTTTCTCATCCTTGAAGTTATGTCACTATTGGTGAATTAAGGTTTTTAATTTTTAATCTGCATTAATACGTCATTGGAAAACATAAAGTCATAAGAAATGTGAACAGCCTAATTGTGAAATAATTACAAGTTTTTATAAGAATTTTAAGAGTTTCCATCATTATTCACCATTTACTATGTGACCATATTATTTATTACTTTTGAAATAAAATATTGCCTCTGAAATTTTAGATTTGTTGACAGACATTTAACCCTACTTACTAAGTAGATTACTTGTGATGGTTCCCTTTAAAAATTTATAAAATCCATTTTAGCCCATGTTTGGGTTCAAAAATAGTGGGGCCAACATCTTAATGTTTGGCTTTCAGGCATACTCTGATTCAAAATGTTTTCTGTTTTGTTTAAAAGCTTGAGTATAAGTAAAAATAAAGTCCATGTAAATGAAGAAATAGCCTCTCCTCCTCCAATCCTTTTGCCCCCGCCCCATTCTATTTATTTGGATCTTTTTGCTCCTCACTGTTTTATTTACTTTTAACAAAGGTAGTTAACAAGACACCTAACTGCCTTCAAGCAGAAGTATTTGAGTGCAAGTGACTCCTATCAGCATGGAGAAGGGAAGAGGTAGGGTACGGCACTGCCATCCACCTTCCTGGCGTGTTTCTGCAGCATTCAATACGTTGTGTCCGTGTGCATGGATCCTTCTAATATGCGGATAACAAATATGTTGCCTATACTTCCAGGTCTTACTTTTTAGGATTAGCAATTCTAAAAGATTAGCTGAGTTCTAAATGTTTTGCATACATTCCTCATCATTTCTCAGTTTCTGGACTTCCTTGCCTTTAAAGTTTCTCTGTCTCCTACGTCCCTAGCCACCTGCTCCCATGGTCCTCCCTTTACGGTGACTTCACCATTCCCACCACCTCTGCAATCTCTCCTGTAAGCGCCATATTCTCGACTTTAATACTTTCTTCCATTTCCATCTAGACTCAGGTATTTTCTTCCTAATTCTTGACTGCCTTGTACTTTTATGCTTTCATGCGTCAACATCTTTAGAACCCACATGCTTCTTCCCCCCTAATCCTTGCTTTTTCCAAGGTAGTCAGATACTTTCTAGTCTTTCAAATTCTCATTCTTATTCCACTGAATGTTCCTTCAGCTTAGTCAACTTTCACGCCAGTGAGGATTTAGAAGATAGCCCAGAGTGCCCAGGTGACCTCCGGGAAACCTGTTTGCTTTAATGTGCACATCTTAACACACCTCCAAGCCCTTTCTGAAACACTGCCAAGTGGTTTTTCTGGTTCTCCTTGTCCTGCGTCCCCTCAGACATAGATATGCTCTACAACTTTAGTTTATACCCATCCAGTTGTCTCTTTTTAAATCTTAAACACCTTTTAATGCATTGCCTATCTCTTGTCAGAACATACATTTCTTGCAATTAGTCCATTCTGTGCATTTTGTTTTCTGCAGATAAAGGTGAGGACTAGTCTACCACTACCACATGCCTTGTGGAGAAAGGAAACTCGTGTTGCCTTAGTGTCGCACAGGGTTCTGTGCGTGTGCATCCACTGCAGAAAAGCGTTAAGTCTTTGTGGCTGAACTGGAGGGGCTTGTTTTTAGAAAAAGAAGTTCGTATAGAATATTACTGTTTCATTTGAGATATTTTTGGCTGACTGCACATTTATGTGTGGGTTATCTTACCTATCCCACTTGCTGGCTATTGATTTTTGGGCAGGTCCTTTAATATGTAAAATGGCATAACAATAGTAACTTCCTCAAATAGTGAGTTGTTGTGGCTTACTTAGAATGGCCTGGAACTGAATGTTCAGTGTGCTATTATTTTTTATTACTGTTTTTATTGTTATTGTCACTAAAGCAGATATAGTACCAGTAGACCAGGATTTGCAAGCTCAAATACCTAGAGGGGCCAGGTGGATAAAACAAATGAGGCAAATCAAAGTGGGTAGTGAATTGGAGTCAGTTAAAGGCAGCAAGAGTTGCTCAGCTCTATCCAGTTGTGCCTATAGAAAAGAAAGCCGAAGGTTGACATATCCACCTAGTTTTTAAGAGAGAAATGCGGTAAACGGTAAGAGTTATTTCTTTTTTACCATAGCATAATGTTCCGTTGTGTAAGTGTACCAGTTTTTTATTTTTTTAATTTATTTTTATTAGCTTATCAGTTTTTATTTTTTAATTTATTTTTAATTTTTTTATTGATTAAAGTATTACATGTGTCCATATCCCCCATTCCCCTCCACCCCACCCCACTCCCATACATGCCCTTATCCCTCAGTGTCTTGCGTCCATTGGTTATGCCTATATGCATGCATACAAGTCCTCCGGTTGATCTCTTCCCTCTCCCCTCCCCCTAGCCTTCCCACTGTAATTTGACAATCTGTTCGATGCTTTTCTGCCTCTGTATCTATCTTTTTGTTCTTCAGGTTATAATGTTTTTTATTATCCATAAATAAGTAAGATCATGTGGTATTTTTCTTTCACTGACTGGCTTATTTCACTTAGCATAATGTTCTCCAGTTCCATCCATGCTATTGCAAATGATAAGAATTCCTTTTTTTCTTTTTTCTTTTTTAAAGCAGCATAGTATTTCATTGTGTAGATGTACCACAGTTTTTTAATCCACTCACCTGCTGATGGGCACTGAGGCTATTTCCAAATCTTAGCTATTGTAAATTATGCTGCTATGAACATAGGGGTGCATATATCCTTTCTGATTGGTATTTCTGATTTCTTGGGATATACTCCTAGGAATATATCTCAACCTGTCTCTTAATATTTGTTCTAGGAGCCACCACCCTTTGAACTCTGCTATGTAGCAGCACCTAATTTTTGCAGCAATGACTGTTAGGTAAGGGACATCCTAATTTACAGCTTGCACACCAATGTCGGCCCAGCTAACACTAGACAAAGCCATGACTCCCCTGGCCACATTATCCCAGTGACAAGTGAAAGCATGTTTCTCTTAAGTCTTGCTCCCCACACACATCTGCTGTAGCCAGACTAGTTACTCAAAGATAAGATACTGCTGTTCCTCCTCCCTGGATTTCTGCCTCCTTCTTACCCTCTACATGGAAAATTATTTTCTGGTTGCTTGTCCTAAACTTTCAAATCTTTACATCCACTTGGCTACTAACATGAAGGGTGCTCTGATGGAGAACCCAGCAGTAGCTTTTCCTTCTAGAGCACTTGATGCCATTCAAGGCACATTGATGAAGGACTTGTTATTAGCACTTATATATTATACAGCGAGCTCATTGTCTTACCCTCTAAGTAGATATGCATTTATCAGGGGCAGGAGTTGTGTCTTAAATAGAGTGGTGGACTGTGATATTTCAACGCTCTTTGGCAAAATATTCTGATATCCTAGGGAAGACATTCTGATTTACATTTTAAGAGTTAGATTTTCTTCAAATGGAAGCATGATTGGTCAATTAACATAATTGTCCCATATAGGTTCTCACTGTAGCTGTTTATTATAACTAACTCATTTTCAAAATGGAAAACAGCCAGCTGAGAATATTGTATTATTTTTAATCCTATACTAGATAATTCAATTACTCAATATCCAAACACCTTACTTTTTGATCAAACACTTCAGGGGCAGTCAAGTGGTTATTAAAGTGAATAAACTAGCCATTTAATGAGTAATTTCATGTATTACATGACCTAAAAGATTAGGCAGATGGGATTGAATCTGCTGTGAGTTCACGTCCATCCTAGAACATGTGTGTCTGATATGAATTAGGAGTTCTTATGAGTCCCAGGCTTTATACTGTGCCTTGTTTTGCTTAATCTCATATCTTTCCTTCCCTAGCATTACTGTTATGACTAATACCCATGAACACCCATGAGGGCTGTGCTGAACATTAGCTGTTTTTGTTTTGGTCTCCCTGAACCAGACAACCAAAGACCTTCCTGGCCTGGCCATACATAGTGCCTGGTCCTCCTGGGCAAGATAATGGGTTCTGGAGTGTGCATGTGACTTAATCTGGGCCACTCAAGGTCCTTCCTCAGTAGTTCTCAGTCTAGAACATGGAACACAGGGCCATGTTGAAGGGCACACTGACCAAGAAGAGAGTTCACTGAAGCTGGAGCATCCACTGTGGAAAAAGCTCATCAGTAGAGAGGGGTAGGTGCAGCCCAACGGAAACAGCCCTGTTGGAGGAGCTACAATTCTCAGTTTAGTGACACTTTTCTCCTTAAGCTTCTGGATTTGGATTTGTAGCACTTGGACAAAAAGCATCTGTATTAATTTAGGGTAATTCCCATTGGTAGACTGGTTGGAATCCTTTGGGTGGTGAGGACAGCTATTCCCACCTTACTGTACTTTCGCTTACATATTTTTTCTTGCAGCCTTTTCTTTAGATGACAGATGGAAATGGCCTATGGAAAACAATATAACAAAGAACCTTTGGTGGCTCTTAATTGTGGAAACATCTAAGTCAGTGATTTTAAATGAAGTTAATTTTATTTATGTATTTATTTATTTATTATAGCTTAAAATATTACAAAGAGTAGTACATATGTCTCTCCCCCCCCCCCCCCCTTGACCTTCCCCCGGCCTCCCCTACACCCCAGCATCTTGTGTCCATTGGTAATGCTTATATGGATGCATAAATGAAGTTAATTTTATTACTAGTGATTTTAAATAAGGTTAATTTTAAGAAGGGTTAATTATATTACTAATGCTCCATTTTAAAAATAACAGAGAATCTCAATTTTCCTAAAGCACTCTCCTCAGAGCTTGAATTGTATTGCACAGATGCAGCAATTCAGTTCACCAGCAAAAACTGGTTTCATACTACCAGAGAAAAGGACTAAATGAAGCTATTTTGGGAGCAGTAATACCTTCTTAAAACCTCAAAGATACTGGAGCACATTATCTTAACAACTAATGTATTCTCCTGATCATTTACAATATGAAATACTGAACAGTAAGGACACTGTGAACATTTTAAATCTTCTTACACAAAATAAATGTAGTCTGAAAAGCCCATTATACACAAATACATGCAGAGACTCTTCCTTGAAATACAGGAAAAAATGTGAAATGTATATATTGCCACAATTCCTTAAGTTTTTAGAACAGTTTTGCTCTTGTCCCGAATATGATTTTTGTCCATAAAAGGAGAAAATGAAACGCTTAGGGATAGTTATCCAAAGAGGGGAAATAGAGGAGGGAAATTGTGTTTGTGGTTAATGAGACATGGTGCATTGCTAGCTTGAGCTAGAGGCAAGTACTGGTAAAGTGATTGGAGACGTGGGAGGCACCAGAGAGGAGAAGACAGTTACTGATGAGCCATTTCCTACTGTAGATACTTTTTGGAGGTCAGAAGTTCAGTTTTACATTCTGCTGTTTACATGCCTTTGTATCTCCGGGTTCAAATCTAAAATCTCTTGTGGGTGCTCCATAAGCATTTGATGAATGAATGGATAAACAGATCACTTCAGTTTATTGCTAGGCAGAATAGTTTGGTATACTTTGGGATTCTTCAGGTTTTATGAAATTTTAAAAGCAGGATCAACTACTATCAATCCAGTTGGAATCCTAATGTAGGTATTTTATGTTAGAGTAAGAGAAAGTAGAGAGCAAGAATACATTAGCTTAAAACCTAGGCACCAAAAGGAAAATAAAATATATTTATAACTGTGTTAAAGGGGAAAATGCTTGGAAGTGGTGGGAGTATAAATGAGAAAAATCTGTTTAGAAAATTGTTTGACAGTTGAACATCCATGTTCCCTGTGAGCCACCAAGTCCACTCCTGGGTGCCCAACAGCAAAGTGGAACTTCATGTTGAGTGGGGGAGTCTGGGTAACAGGTACAAACTTGTAGTTACGAGATCAATAAAGTCTGAAGATCTAATGTATAATATGGTGGCTATAGTTGATAACACTGTATTATATAATAAAAATTTGCTAAGGGAAAAGGACATAAATATTCTCTCAAAAAGAAAAGTGTAAATATGTGAGGTGATAGATGTGTTTATTAACTTGATGGGGGAGATCCTGTCACAATGTTTACATACATATATTAGTACCTTTATCTTACAATTTTATTTGCCAATTATACTCAATAAAGCTGGGCAGCAACAATAACAATAAAACACTACATGCTGGGTTCCTAGGTCCCTGAACAGGAAGAACACTCTGAACATTTTCAATCTTCTTTCTTCCCAAAAGAAATATGTACAAATGTGCACCAAAAGACATGTATGAGTATTTTCAGATCAGCATTATTCTAATAGCCAAAAATTGGAAACAATACAAATGTGCATCAGTATTAGAATAGATAATAAATTTGTGTCTTATCCATGCAATGAAATACTATACAGAAAATAAATGATAAAACCACAGCTATATTCAGCATCATTAATAAATCTAATGTGCAAATGTTGAACAAAAGAAGTCAGACCCAAAGGATCTGACACACACTATATGAGCCCAATTACATGAAGAAGGAAAACAGGCAAAATTAATGTAGTAAGAATAGTGGTTAAGATTGGGAAGTAGAAAGGGATGATGCTAAGAGAAGGGGTAAGTGGAATTACTGAAGTGCTGGTATAGTTCTATTTGCAGACATAAGTGTTAGTTACACACGGTTCTTCCTTTTGTGCTAATGTGCTGAATTGTAAATCTTTAAGTCTGTACACTTTCTGTTCAGTAGCAAAACAAGTTAAAAGAAACAAAGATACAACTATCTAAAATCTCTTATAAAAAGTTGACCTTTCCAACTCAAATACAGCTGTAATCATTTCATTGCTATAAACAAAGATGTATGATGGGGGAGATATCATCATGGCCACAAATTTCTCTAATCGCTCCCTGCATGCCCCTTATCATTAAGAGGTATGCTCTATTACTCCACCATTGGGACCAAAAGAGAAACCCAACACTGAAGCCGAGGTTTTATTTGAACGCTAGTTAGAATTTCAGCCCTTTTACAATAGACATATATTTTTACATCTCTGCGAGAGGTTTGAATTGGGGTGTAGCACTTGCTTTGGTCAATGGATCATTAACAAATATGATGCACAGGGATGCTGGAATAGGTCTCATTCATGGGGCTTGGCTTCTCCTGATACTGAAAATCTTTCCCCAAGTGCATGAGCCCAGGCTGGCTTCCTGGTTAAGAGGCCAGGGCCATTCCCCTGGCCCACACAGAGCTAACTGCCACATATAAGTGAGCCCTACCCTCAGCCCATCAGCCTGCTAAGCATCAGACATGAGTGGGCCCTGGGCTACCTGGTATAGGCCGGAAGAACTACTATGCCAACCCTCAGAACTTTAAGAATTAATGAATGTTTGCTCTCTCAAGCCACTGGTTTTGGAGTAGCTTGCTATACAACAGAAGCTAATTGATATGCATAATGATCCCTGAACTTTCTGCCAAGCAACATAACCCCATATTCTATTACACAATTAATAAATGCTTTGAATTAATGATTGAGATTTCTTCTTGTTCTTTTAGTCTTTTATCCTAAGTAGTCAGTTTTACAGCATAAATCCCAATATTTAGTTTCACACATTAAAACAAATGTCTGTTGCCTTGTTTTATTAAGGTGCTTTGTTTTGTTTTGTTTTGTTTTACTATACCAACCTCTGAAAGCTCCTAGAATAACTTCCAAATATATTAAGGTTTTCCCCACAAACTCTCTTCTATCTGTTTAGAAAATAATAGTCAAAACTATTCTTCAGCACCTGCATCAATTTTTTATTTAAGAGAAATATTGAATAATGTTGAATAAATTTACTAGGAGGATTGTGAAGAAAGACCTCTCCTTTTGGGGGATATCTATTTTTTTTGGGGGGGTGACACATCTTAAGAATAGCTCTTGATCCCAACAACCCTATGACTTCAAATGAAACATAAAGAAGAAAGTCCAGGAAAAGAAAGTTGCATGCATTTATTGCAAAGTAGTAAAGTGTCAATTTTTTTACCCTCACTCAAAGATATGTTTATTAATTTTTAGAGAGAGAGGGGAAGGAGGAGGAGAAAGAGAGAAACATTGATCAGTTACCTCTTATAGTTGCCCCAACTGGAGATCAAACTTGAAACCCAAGATATTTACCCTGACCAGGAATTGAACCCGTAACCTTATGGTGTATGAGATGAAGCTTCAACTAACTGAGCTGCCTGGCCAGGGCAGACTTTCAATAATTTTAATAATGTCCTTAACTTTAAAAACTGGTGGCTTCTAATGTGAGTTTTTAGGAGAATCCTACATAATCAATTAGATCTGCTGACTCTACCATTTTAGGTCATGTCCCTATCTCTTGGTCCCTGTCCCTCTGAGGTGTTATTGACCAGAGGTGCAGGATTAGGGAGATTGGGGAATGTGACTTCAAGGAGAAAACCTACCCTGGTACATGCTCTACTGATAGAGGTTCAATAGCAACATTTATAAACAACTTATCAAGAGTTATTTCTCAGCCCTAACCAGTTTGCCTCAGTGGACAGAGCATTGTCTTGCAAACCTAAAGGTCCCAGGTTCCATTCCAGTCAAGGGCACATGCCCAGGTTGCAGGCTTAACTCCCAGTAGAGGGCGTGTAGGAGGCAGCCGGTCAATGATTCTTTCTCATCATTGATGTTTCTATCTCTCCCTCTCTGAAATCAATAAAAAATATAAGAAAAGAATTATTTCTCAGAATGCTGTTATCTCTATTCTTTTTATTTGTATTGGTCCTAAGTACTTTAAACTTGAAAAGGATAAAAACAAGCTTCAGTATAGCTATTTTGACATGTGAACTTGTTTTTCTCTTTCTCTCCCATTGCTTTCTATTGCCCTTTTCTGTGTTTAAGTGTTAGACTTAATTGTCCTCAATGGGAGTTGCCCCGGTAGAAACAGAATACAGACATTTGGAAGAATATGTGATGAAAAGGAATTATTCCTCCCCTCTGAGATAAACATTCTCTGACTTCAAGGGAGAACAGAGAGCCCTATATAATTGTAAATGAGGTAAGGAATCCTGCACCTGGCTGCTCTTTCAGGTTTTCCTGGGAAGGTAACAAGCCCTGCAGAATGTTTTTATTATTTTTTTCTTTATTGATTAAGGTATTGCATATGTGTCGTTATCTCCCCATTCTCCCCCCTCTCTATTTATGCCCTCACCCCCTTGTTGTTTGTGTCCATTGGTTAGGCTTATATGCATGCATACAAGTCCTTTGGTTGATCTCTCCCCCTTAACCCCACCCTTCCCTCTGAGGTTTGATGGTCTGATCGATGCTTCTCTGTCTCTGAATCTGTTTTTGTTCATCAGTTTACATTGTTCATTATATTTCACAAATGAATGAGATCATGTGATATTTATCTTTCTCTGGCTTATTTCACTTAGCATAATGCCCTCCAGTTCCATCCATGCTGTTGCAAATGGTAAGGATTCATTTTTTTTACTGCAGCATAGTATTCCATTGGGTAGATATACCACAGTTTTTTAGTCCATTCATCTACTGATGGGCACTTAGGTTGTTTCCAAATTTTAACTATTGTAAATTGTGCTGCTATGAACATAGGGATGCACATATCCTTTCTGATTGGTGTTTCTTGGTATATATTCCTAGAAGTGGGATCACTGGGTCAAATGAAAGTTCCATTTTTAGTTTTTTGAGGAAACTCCATACTGTTTTCCACAGGCTGCACCAGTCTGCATTCCCACCAGCAGTGCACGAGGGTTCCTTTTTCTCCACATCCTCACCAGCACTTGTCATATGTTGATTTGTTGATAGCCATTCTGACAGGTGTGAGATGGTACCTCATCGTCATTTTGATTTGCATCTCTCGGATGATTAGTGACTTTGAGCATGTTTTCATCTGTCTCTTGGCCTTCCTTTTGTCCTCTTTCTGTTTTTATACCACTACTGCACTGGAGAGTATATTAGAAATTCGAAACAAGGAGCAGACAAAGGAATCTTAGGAAGCCATATACTAGTAAATTCCTTCCAAGACTCAACTAGGAGACAGAAGTAACCAAAAGATTTTTCTGTGAATAGAACTGAAAACCTGTGGATTTGTGGTTTGGGGCCTCCAGAGAGAAAGAAAAGGGCACAGCAGCCGATACGGTGTGAAACTCACTAGGTGCTGGATGAAAACTCAGGCATTGCAAGATATCCCAGCATAGAAGAGCAGTGATAACTGAAATGCTCCAAGATGTGCCCATGACAATCAGAATGAGAAACTCAATCTAGGGGAGAAATGAGGATCAAAGAAACTATGACTTCACTAGATTCACTCCAAATTGACCATATTAACTTTTCTGCCACTAAACAGAATGATTTCCAAGCAGAGAGTTGTTGGATGCAAATAGGATTGACACCTTTGGCTCTAGAATAGAGAGGTTGTATATATAACACAGAGCCAGATCATAACGAGCATTGCAAACTGTGCTGGAGGAGCCATTGAAGGGCTCCAAAGCTAGTTATCAGCTCTCTGTTTTAGGAATTACCCCCCAGCAGGGTGCAGAGTGAATTGGAGAGCAAGCAAGGTGAGAGGAAGGAGCCCTGTGATAGGGTAGGATGGTGGAGAGACATTGGCAGGGTGAGGAGGATTCCCAATTGAGGGACTTGTTTAGGGTAATGTTCACTTACATTAGACATTATTTCTATGACAGCACATGAAATGTCTATTATATTGAAAGTAACTTCATGAGGAAAAGTTTGAAGATTCCTGAGATCAAAGCCAAGCTAATGTAATCAAAGTCCTCCCTGCAAACAGGAGAGTAGTAATGAACTTATCTGAAGAACTTAATATTGTATAGTATTTTAGAGAGTCTTAGGTTATTTAAGTTCTTATTCTGGCTCTTTTGTGTCCAGTTGGTATGTAGGACATAGAAAGTCACAAGAAAGCGTCACATCTACCTTAACAATAATCTGGACAACTTGCAAATGCATAGTGGGTTTTCTCCCCTATGGGGCACAGAGGCAGAGGAGAGTCGAGGGTGCAAAGAAACCTAATGAATTACTATTCAAAAAGTGAGAGATCTACAGATGCTCTGTCCTTGGTAGAACAGCTGGAGGAGGGGGAAGCTGTCACAAAAGCAGTTAAGAAGAAAGTGGCTGAGCTTTTAGCACATTTTTAAAAGGCTGAGTTGAAGGCCTACGTAATGAATGATTCACAAACCCTAAGATCTCCATACACCATTTTCTCTCACCCATCAAATCTTTTCCACAAGCCTTCCCTGAGTCACTACTAGAAAAATGGGAAAAGGCAGGAAAGATTTAACCCCCATCTTTAAAGGTTTCCCATATAGGTGTATGCATTTGTTAAATTTGATTGACCTTTTACACTTAATATCTGTGTATTTCACTGTATATGATTATACCTAAATAAATATGGCTGGAAACCAAAAGAATACTGATGATGATTTAGGCCACTTAAAAATTGCAAGCTAAGCTATACTTTTAAAATAGAAACAGATTTCACCCTTAAGCATATTACGTGATAGCTTACTTTTTATATGTATTAGAAAAACTAGAGCAACTTCCAGTGAGATTTTTTTTTAATGTTACATCATTGTTTCACTTAAATGATTTTGTAAACCATAATTCTATAGTAAGTTGAATACGGGACTTTAAATATGTATTTTGTTTTCCTCTTTAGGATATTATCATTTAATAATTCAACTAGTGATTAAATTATATTGAAGCCTAAGTAAATTCTCTAACAACCCACCAGTACCAGTGTGTCTCTTATCATAGGGCCTTACTCTAATCACCTCTTTCTATAAACATATTAAGGCAAACATTAAATCAATTTTATCTTTGCCACAGACTCTATTGAAGACACATTTAAATCTCAGCAGTCTTATTATAATTTTACCAGTCCCAAGTGTCTAATTAATTTATCATTACATATAATTAAAAAACAGAAGTAATTCAGTGTAAGAACCTATATAAGTTCCCAAGAGAAATTAAAAAGCTTCCTTAATTCATTGAAAATTTAATATCATGTTTTCACCCACCAGAGAGAAAACAGAACCCACAGGAGCCCCTCTTCACTTTGGTATATGGCATTTAAAAAATGTATCCATTTATAATAATAAAAGCGTAATATGCTAATTAGACCAGATGACCTTCCGGACAAAGCCAGGGCTGTGAGGGAAGCCCGGGTCCTGGGTACCAGAGGGAGGCTGGTGCTAGCAGCCAGGGGAAGGAAGGCCTACTCTTGCATGAATTTCATGCATCAGGCCTCTAGTTTGTAAATAAAAGACAAGTTCCTAGATAATAGGATCATTTGCACTTCCTAATTTATGCAAAGATATTTATCATGTTGGAAAAACATATGCTTTCCTTTTTTAAGTGTATTTATAATTATATTTTTATTGAAAATTTAATAGTTTCATGTAAGAAATTTTCGAAGTATCAAAAAAGTTGGGAAAGTAAAAGTACTCAGTCTCATGACTCTAATGCAACTACAATTAACCCTGTGGAGCATTCCTTTCAGGCTACTGAAACGTTTTTTATCAAATACTGACAACATAAAAAAGTATTTCTAATATTTTAAAAGCATATAGAATAACAGTAAAAAGGAACACTTTTGTACCTATTGCCAAGCTTAATTGATGTTTCGAGCATATTCAAAGCCCTCCATGCCCACATAATCCAATTCTTCTCTCCATTAAATGATTTTGCAAACTATAATTTAGGTAGCTAATATTTTCTAAATGTAATATTTATCATTTCCATGCTTTTATTTATGGAAATGATAAATATTAAATTTAGAACATTAGTTTACCACATATGTTCTCCCCTAATCATTCTATCATCTCTCTTAACCTCTCTTATATATACTATTTCTTTAACTCTTTTTGCAGTATCCTGGATATTTTTTTTTAGATATGTCTTCTGATTTTCCTAATTCTCTCTGTGTCTAATATTCTGTTTAACATATTCGCTAAATTTTTTATTCCCATTAATTAATTTATTTTTCCAGAAGTTCCATTTGTTTCTTCAAAACTATTTTTTCTTCTATTTTATTAGATTCTCATTCTGTTCTCATATTTACAATTTTTTACTTTTGAAAACAGATTTAGCTTGTTTTCTGTTTTGTGCCCAGCTTAAATATTTAAGGCTTTGGCAGGTCTGATCTCGCTCTCTATTGTTTCTTACTGCCTTGTTTTCTTGTGTGTTATTTTCTTCTTTAAATGCGAGCTAACATTTTTTATTTGTGTTAATTTTTGAGGCTGAGTTATAAGTGTGTTCCTACAGAAAGAATGTATATTACATCAGTCAGAAGCATGGGGATAGTATCAACTGGGACCACTTTTCAATCTTTTTAAAAATATTTTTTTTATTGATTTCAGAGAGGAAGGGAGAGGGAGAGAGATAGAAACATCAGTGATGAGAGAGAATCATTGATTGGCTGCCTCCTGCATGCCCCCTACTGGGAATCAAGCATGCAACCCAGGCATGTGCCCTTGATCGGAATCGAACCCAGGACCTTTCTGTCTGTAGGCCGATGCTCTATCCACTGAGCCAAATCGGCTAGGGCAACCACTTTTCAATTTTGATTGAAAGTTTTATGGGCCATAGTGCTAGTATATGTTTTAGGTTCTCAAACTTCTACGAGGGGTAACCTTGTTGTTAAATTTGCAGGGATGATATTTTGCCATTCACACTCCATCCTATCATCAAGTTTGTTTCCTTGATGATTCCTTCTGTGAGATAAGTTTATTTCCACCTACCTCTTATTCTCAGCATCTTGGCTTTATGTGGTGCCTACAATTAGACTCTCTAACTTCTAGAGACCCTAAACTTTGTGTTTAGTAATATGTTGGTAAATGCTTAAGGACTGGCCCTCCAGAGAAAAAGAATCCCTGAATTGCCAATTCCTGTGTTATAAATACTCACATGGCTGATTTCAAGCTACCAGCACGAAGCCTTTGAACATGAGGTGGGAAGAGGTATGTGTAGCCAGCCCTGGGGCAGCTGCAGGCAGCTCCATCACACAGTGCTTGCATGTCACGTGGCTGTGAAAACCGAAGATAATTTCATGAGGGTTTGGCATATCCCTCGAGTGAATGACAGTTGAGTAACTAATTACCTCCTTGCATTTCCTCTTTGATTTTATTTTAGGTTTATCTCTACCACCTTGCAATATATTTTAAAAAGAGGGGTTTGATTTATTTGTTTCATTTTTATTTTGACCCAGAATTTGTTTTTAGCAAAGGGGCTGTTTAAGGTACCTTGTCAGCCTTATTGCCAAAAATAAAAAGTTCTTCTCTTTGTTTCTTTCTTCATTTAAAAAAATACAATGTATTGTTTTTATTTTCTAATTGTAAGTATAATACAATTTAATGTTAGAATTTTTAATAAATATACTAAGTATAAAGAAGGATATGAAAATAATTCATAAGCTCATAACCCAGAGCTAAATACTGATAACATTTTGGTGCATATCTTTCCCATCTTTATATTATATGTGTGCATGTGAATATCTGTGTGTTTTTATCTAGTTTCCATCATACTGTATCTCTCATTTTATAATCTGGTTTTTATTTCTTGATAATATTCAATGAATATTTTTATGTTATTAAATATTCCTCTACAATCCATTTTTATGGCTTCATGGTGTTCTCTTACGTGAGTAAACCATAATGCTGATCATTTGTATTATTTCTAAGTCTTCACCATTATAAGCAATGCTGAAATGAACTTAAAAGGTGTGCATCTGGCCAGTTCCTGGGGGGCAATGAATTTTTCCCCCATCCTGGACTTGAGACAATCTTCCTTTATGGTGTTAGGCCATTTTTCTCTTTTCTTATTTCTGCTTTGCTCAGCTGAATCTCATTCTGCAGCAATTCAACTTTTGCCTACTGCATCTCCAATTCTTCATGGTTAGTAATCCTTTCTATATCTATATTTTTGCTTTGTCAGCCAAACATATTAACCATTTAAGAAATGGTGCCATGAAGGAATATATATATATGTGTGTGTGTGTGTGTGTGTGTGTGTATTTCATAGACCAAAGGAAAAGTCTGCTAATTTTCTTTCTAGTTCTGTGTTCTCTAACATCAATTTTGCTCCTAGATATTGATGACTCTATTAATTATTGATATAACCCCCTTATAAACTATCAAACATATTGCTTCCCATCAAATGAAGATATTGCCAGCCCACTGTGTCCGTCTTTGGCAGATGTGTAGAGAGATAGCAGACACACTCAGTGAAGCCGGTGTTTGCAACAGAAGAGTCATCAGCTTATGAAAAATTACAATATAAGTCAGTCCTTTCTCACTGAACACTCTTCATCTCTCCGACGGTCTGTGACTTGTTGTGATTGAATCTCTTCTTGGGTGAATCATATATCAGGAAAGGGCAAAGCAAGGGGAAGTGAAGGAATGGCTCCAGGTTGACCCCTAGGAATGAATAAAATATTTTTAAGATTATACAGACTTGAAGTAGGAAAAGTCGGTGATGTTTCCCAAGAGATTTGTGATTTTTCAAAAAAAGAGAGAGAACGTTCGAGACAATAATTTTTAATAATTCAATAAGAATGGACTATGGAGTAACTCTTATAGTCAAGCTACTTCTCAGAAAGTCAAGTTGTAGAAATAAAAGTAACTACTTCTCTAATGGAAATGGTTGGCAATCTCATATGTAATTAGAGGCTATGTACATGTCAGGCTTTATTTCTAGAAGGATTACAGATAATACTTTAGACTGAATTTAATTTTCTGTCCCCCAAGTGAGTGAAATATCTAGAAATACTCTCCTATCCACCCACTTCTCCCCTATTCCATAGTAAATATTAAATTATCCATCAGTCATATCCCTAATATTCAGTCCCTTGTATTCAGATACATAGTATATAATAATGACATATATTTTCTATTTCATCAATTCTTGTTCAGCCTTTACCCAGATGCAAAACTAATTTTATTAATATCATTTGCCCTAGCTAAGTTTTGCTGTGACAGTGTAGGAGATGATAAGAACATAGTTTTGTAGACAACTTGGATTTGAATCCCAGTCTGTTACTAGTATCTATGTGACCTTAGTCAAATTGTTTAATATTTATTTCATTTCTTTATTTGCAAAATGGGTTCATGTGATGAAGCCTACTTCACAGATTACCTCCAGGATTAAATGAGATAATATGTATAAAGTACTTAGTACATTACTAGACTAAATGGGCTAATTACCTTATTAACCATAAACATCTATTTTAATAGTTACACTCAATTAAATACATCTAGTATTTATTAAGTCCTTATATATGATGAAGTCATGATTTAGAAAACTGGAAGAGTATATGGCACATTTTAAAATATGTATTTATTTTAATAAAATTTATATATTTAAATTTATGTATGATTTGATATTTATATATAAAATATATATTATATATACATACAGTGAAATGATTACTACAATCAAAGCTAATGAACATATATCCTCACATTGTTATCCTTTTTTTTTTTTTTAATAAGAATACCTGAAACCGACTCTCTTAACAAATTCCCCTTATTTAATACTAGTGGCCCAGTGCACGGATTCGTGCACATTGAAAGGAAATTAATTAGAATTCCTGGGGTGGTACCGTAGCTCGAAAGGTGTCTGTGGAGTGAGGGGAGGAGGAAAGAATAAGAAAACTCTCCCTTAGGTCTTCTAGCTTGAAGTGCTGGCTCCAGTGCAGGACTAATGCAGGTGGTCCCAGTGTGGCTGGCAGGGCTGGGCCAGACGCACCCTGGAGCCATGACCTGGAGCCAGCCTCCCACAGTCCCTCCCTGGCTGGCTGCACCTGAGGTGACACTGTGGCTCCAAGGGCATCTGTGGAGTGAAAGGGGTCCCTCAGCCTGGCCTGTGGGGATTGGGTGGAAACCAGCTCTCCAATGTTCCCCAAGGGGGCCTGGAGTGTAAGAGGGCAGTCTGCAAAGTTGCTGTCAGGGTGTGGAATGCAAATGGAAGTGTGCAGTAAACCAGATTCAGGGCCCAACAGTGTCCCAGGAGCCTAAGGTGGAATTGTGCTGGCTCAGAAGGAATTGGGTTTTCTCCTCTGGTTCCAGGTTGTGTCATTGGAGAACCACCACTGCCAAGTCACCACAGCTTGGCAGCTCCTGCATTGAGCGTCTGCCCCCTGGTGGTCAGTGCACATCATAGGTACTGGCAGGCTGGATGTCACTTAACCTTTTATATATATAGACTAGAGACCTGGTGCACGAAAATTTGTGCATGGGGGTGGGGGTGGGGGGTGGGGGGGTTCCTCAACCCAGCCTGCCTCCTCTCACATATTGGGAGCCCTCAGGGGCTGTCCTACTGATGGCTTAGGCCTGCTCCCTGCTCCCCATGGGGAGCAGGCCTAAGCCACAGTCTGGTCTCTCCTTGTGGGAGGTGACCAGGCTAATCAGGGGAAGCCACCAGCCTTATCACCCTACTGCTGCAGCCACTGCCAGCCACTGCAGCCACCAAGGTGTTTTCATCAACACTGACTCCAGTCCCTTAATCATAAAGAAATGACAACTTTCTTTAGGTATTTTCAAGATGTATCTTTCATAGGATATGACTTTTCTTTCTTTCTTTTTATTTTTATCCTCACCTGAGGATATGTTTCTATTGACTTTTAGAGAATGTGGAAGAGAAGGGAAAAACAGAGAGAAACATCAAAGTGAGAGGAACACTTCAACTGGTTGCCTCCTACATATGCCCTGACCTGGGCCCCAGACAGGGAGGAGCCTGCAACCTAGGTACATGTCCTTGTTCAGAATTGAACCCAGACCCTGCAGTCAGCAGGCTGAGGCATTATGCACTGAGACAAACCAGCTAGGGCAGGATATGACATTTCTTAGCCCTCCAGCAGTGGACCTTCATTTTTTCTCCAGGAGTGTGGTGGAAAAACCCTAGATCACCTTTTTGGATTCTTATTACCCAAGTTACTAAGAATATTACCAGTGGCATACAGAGAGCTTAGCCAACGAGTGGTAAAAAAAGATGTTTCCTCTGTAGTTCACTCTGATCAACGTCTCCACCCCTACCCCTCCAATCCCAGCTCCACCCCTTCCCAGGTCTGTAACTTCTGGTCTAGGATGCAGGCCTGGGCAGGGGACCCCCAGACCCCTGCGATCACTGGCTCTGCCCCTGCCCAGGGCTGCAGTCTCTGCCTAAGGCTGCAGGCCTGGGTAGAAGACCCCCAAGCCCCTCCGATTGCCAGCTTCACAGAGCCCAGGCCTCTGCGATCACCAGCTCTGATCCTGCCCCCTGCCATCGCCAGCTCTGCCCTTGCCCCACTGCAGCCTCTGGCCAAGGCTACAGGCCTGGACAGGGGACCCCCCACACCCCTGCTTTGCCGGTTCTACCGGTGCCCAGACCCCTGCGATCACCCTGCCCCTTCAATCACTGACTCTGCAGAGCCCAGCCCCCTGCGATCCCCAGTCTTGCCCTTGGCTCAGGCCTTATGCCTGGGTAGGGCACCCTCATACCTCTGATCACCAGCTCTGCCCCTCCCCCCTTCGATCACCGGCTCTCCCTTGCCCATGCCTGAGGCTTATGGTGAAGGCCTCTGGCCTGGGCGTTGTTCCCCAGCCCCCTCTGATTGCCTGTTCTGCCCCTCGGGCCCCCTCCTGCCTCCCTTGCCTCCTTCCTAGCTAACAGGCCTGACCACTTCAGTTGGGGGGCTGAGCCAGACTGGGCGCCGCCATCTTGTGGTCATGGGGACAGCCATATTGTGGCCATGGGGGCCATCTTGTGGCCAAGGGGGAAGCCATCTTTGTGTGGAGTGATGCCTAATTTGCCTATTAGTCTTTTATTAGATAGGATAGTATTATTAACTATAATCATCATACTGTACATTAGTTTTTCAAACTTATTCATCATACATAATTGTAACTTTGTACCCTTAGACCAATATCTCCCCATGGGCCCTCTTCCTGGTCCCTGGTAACCATCATTCTACCCTTTTCCTCTATATGCTATTTGACTATTTGACTGTTTTAGGTTGTACATATTTGTGAGATTGTACAGTTGTTTTCTTTCTGTCTGGCTTATTTAAGTTAGTATAGTGTCTTCCAAATTCATTGCAAATGACAGGATCTCTTTCTTTTTTGAGGCTGAATAATATTCTATCATATCTATCACAATTTCTTTATTCAGTCATCGATGGACATTTAGGCTGTTTCCATATCGTGATTATGAGAAATAATGCTGCAATGAACAGGGAAGTGCAGAGACCTCTTGGCCTTGCTGATTTCATTTCCTATAGGTATATATCTGGAAGAAGGATTGCTGGATCATCTGGAAGTACTATTTTTAGTTGTTTGAGGAAACACCATACTGTTTCCTTAATAGCTAGCTTCATTTACATTCCCACCCACGGTGTACAGGGCTCCCTTTACATCCTCACAAAAAATCATCTCTTATCTTCTTTTGATATTACATATAAGTCTACCTTCATGAAGTTTACAGTGTAGTTGAAGAACAAATTTTATACACTTTAAACATGTATGTAACAATATAAAGCAGTATATAATCAAAACATGATATACATTAAAAATCTTTGATCTAGAAAACAGATTGACATTTTATGGGCTGGAAAAGTCGGAAGGTCTTTCAAAGGAGACTTAGCACTCATAATTATTCTCAGAATGCAATAAACACAGCTCAGGCTTTGGAGTGAAACAGAGATGATTTGAACTCTGACTCTGCCAACTCTACCTGTGTGATCTAGGACAGATTATTAAAATTCCAACTCCAGTTCTTCTCGAAATGAGACATTAGAGTGATTAGCGAAGTTCTTTTTTCCCCCCCAATCCTTATCTGAGGATATCTTTCCATTAATTTTTAGAGAGAGTTGAAGGGGGTGGGGGGAGAGAGAGAGAAATATTGATGTGAGAGAGACACATTGATTGGTTGCCTTTTGCATATTCCCCAACTGGTGCCGGGGATTGAACCTGATATCCAGGTACATGCACTTGACTGGGAATCAAACATATGACCCTTTGGTGCATGGGCCAACACTGTAACCACTGAACTGCACCAGCTAGGGCTGATTAGTGGAGTTCTTTACCATGGTAGGTGGGTACGTTATAAATGTGGTGGTGGCAGTAGGAAATGCTGTAAATGAACAGGGCTGAGAATGAACACAATGATAAATTTTTAATGCACCCCTATTTTGTTACTTATGTACTTGATATAATTTTAAAGGGAGCAGTCAGGAGCTTAATAAATACCCTTTGAAGATTGTGATGAGCATGCTTTATTTGCTATATTTTATTGAACTCTTTAATTATATACCAAAGATTTTTTCAGGATAAATTATTAAATTTAAGTAAGTTTCAGGGCCAAAAAGATGTCATAAATCATAATTCTTTATAGGGTATACAAATTTTTCAAAACCTTCTGTACCATAATGTTAATTTTAAAATCAATTTATTTCTTTTATAAAATTATATTTATTGTTTTCATTATAGCAAAGACACAGATGAATACAAAACACAAAAACCATCAGCAGTGAAGTTATTCATATACCTACAAGATACACATGATTACATCTCTGACAGATAATCCAGAGGCAAATATGTTGAATAATAAAAACTGCTTTGGTGCTCTATTAAATTATTAAAAATCCACATGGTAAATGTTAGTATATTATAAGACTTGAATATTCATTATATTCCTTCCACTTTTGTATTTTCTCTCAGTTGACAAAAATATTACCATTTTCATAACCTTGCTTATATCAAATATCGTAAAGAACTATTTTTAAAGAATCACTTCCTCATCTAATCTTGGGCTGCTTTCTTTAAAGAAATCAGTTGATTCCTCCTTTCAAAGTTTGGTTATTATCAGCATTTATGTCTCAGTGAATAAAACTCCTGCTTTTGAAGCTGAGAAAGAATTAATTAGTCACAAGTTCCTAAGTGGCACCTGAGTAGATAAAAGTAAATTCATCCAAGAGGCATAAACTGAGGAGTCAAGGTTAAGGCACAGCATGGATCAAAGCAAATGAAGAGAAGGGAAAAAAAACCTGTCAGAAGCATGGCTGCAGCTAAGGGGTTAGTGTTCTCCAGGGTGAAGGTGACTCCTCAGTCACTGTACTGAGGGGAAGCATCTTGAGCAAGATGCAAGCTTCTTGGTGAGCTGACTGGCCACCAAGAAGTCGACTCTAGTTAATTGGACGTTGCAGGTATTGCTTTGGCAGGAACTCACAGTGGAGCTCTCCCCTCCCCCTGAGGCAGTTCAGTATTTCTGAGGCAGTTCACCTCAGCACTAATGCCGACTTTTAGGCTCTGACTGCTCCCTGACCATGGATGGGATATTCACTCTCCTGGGAGGAGGCTTTGATTTAGGGGTGGGTGTAAGGAGTCAGAGGGGTCCTTTATATCTGCAGAGTCTATGGACTGCCTGGAGGTGGATTTACTCATCTCCTTATTATCCTTCGGCAATTATCTTTCTCTGAAGCAGGCCCTTTCTGGTGATGGTTGTGTCTTTAGTCTGCACTGACAATTGTTTCTAAAATTCTGGCTCTAAGTGACTCCTGGGTAATCCATTAGACACACAAGGAGAAACATCACTCTTGCAAATCACTGGGAGTATGTTTATTGAATTTCTGCTTTAAAGTATTAAATGCTTAGTCAACCTGAGCACACATTGAGTATCTAGCACTATATTAGATGCTGGAGGCAGACAGAAAAGATGTACTAGATGATGTTCAAACCCCAGTCTAGTTTTGATATAGGAAAATTAAATGTAAACAAAAAAGCACTTGGCATGAAACATAAAAATGTGAAAATTTTTAGCACATTTTGTGTATTTACCAATCTATCGTTGATCGCTTTTTATTCATTTAATAAATATTTATTGCACATATCAGATGTGCTTTGATGTTGTAAACTTTCAATACAGCACAGCCTTCTCTTAGATTGCTCATTATCTAGAAATAGTTGTAACAAATACACAAGTGGTTATAATGCTTGCATTGTGCCAAGTAGCTGGTACAGATCTCAGACTGGCATACTGTATTTTCCAGCGTATAAAACGACAGGGTGTATAAGATGACCCCCAACTTTTGAGAAGATTTTCTTGGGTTAAAAAGTCCAGACCAGCCCTGACTGGTTTGGCTCAGTGGATAGAGTGTCGGCCTATGGACTGAAAGATTCCAAGTTCAATTCCAGTCAAGGGCATGTACCTTGGTTGCGGGCACATCCCCAGTGGGAGGTGTGCAGGAGGCAGCTGATCGATGTTTCTCTCTCATCCATGTTCCCAAGTCTCTATCCTTTTCCCTTCCTCTCTGTAAAAAATCAATACAGATATATTAAAAAAAAAAAAAGTCCCGACGGAGACCGTATGTGGCACAAAAAGAAGCTGACCAGAGACACTTATGGTCTCCGTCTGGCTCCATTGAAATGAATGGAGTGCGGCCGTTTTTGAGCTCCCCCCACCTTATGCAGTAACTGCAGGTTTTCCAATCCGGCTCAGAAGTTTCAGCTCCTGCCCTATAAGACGACACCCGACTTTTGAGAAGATTTTCCTATGTTAAAAGGTTGTCTTATACGCCGGAAAATACGGTAACTCAGAGGAGCACTCTTATGTGATGTCTGCCTTGTGCCTTAAAAGCTGAGGAAGCTGCGCTGGGAGATAGATCTCAGTCAGATGAAAAATACACACTGGAACACAAAGCATAGCCTTTCTGTGTTAGTTATCTAATGCTGCATAACAAGCTTTCTCCAAAATTATTTGATCAAAACAATAATATCATTAGTTATCATTCATGGGATCTGTCGGTGAGGAATTTGGGATGGCTTGGCTGGAGAGTTCTAGCTTGGGATCTCTCCTGAGATTATAGTCATATGCTGGCCAGAGCTGCATTAATCTGAATATTAGACCAGGGCTGGATTATTTGCTTCCAATATGACCAACTCGTGTGGCTGGTGAGTTGATTCTCGCTATGGCTGGAGTCTCAATTCCTTTTCAAATAATCTTTCCTTGGGCCACTTTAGTGTCCTTATAGTATGTGGCTCACCGGTGAGCAATCCCAGAAACGAAGGTTTTTCTGTGTTATTTTATTGGACACACAGACTAGCACTGATTTAAAGTGGAAAGGGACCTACAAAAGGTTGAAGATCAGAAGGTGAGGCAGTTGGGGGTCATCATTGAGACCGGATACAACACCAAAAGAACTGTCAGAAGTCGGTGTACCATCCCTTTCCTTTCTCTTAGTTTATCTGAAGGAAATGTTACAGTTGATCCTAATAGTCTCATTGAATAGGGGAATTGAAATACCTTTCCTTCTCTATAGAACCTACTGCAGGGGAAACCTTTCCCACTCACATGTTTCCTTCCTGAGCTGTGCTAAGGAGCTACCTTCTCATGGAAGCATCACCGGTGGGCGGAGGCAAGGTTCGAGCGAGCACGCACCTATCTGTTAGGCTGGGGAGAGATGGGCTCAGGGGAAAATGAATATTATGTTAAGTAGAGAAATCTAAAGAGCTGTAGTTTCTTTTTTGCCAACAAGATTGCTGAAATCGTTTCAAATAAAGGGGCTGAAATTTGGTTTTGACACAATTATTAGCACTTTTGAAAAGAAGGGCATCCAAAAGCAGAGCTAGGATTGTGCACGGTCCAAGGGGAGTGCGTGCCCAAACCCGGGGACAAAGTCAGAAACAGTTCCTTCTGAAGCTGAAAGGAATAGAAGCTGCAGCTCTTCAGGTACACCCTCACCCACACCCACGCACCCTCGCTCACCTTTTCCCTGCAACCCACTCCGCGCTGGAAATAGATCGCTGGGCTCCTCCGTCAGACTTATGCAAGGCGCCAGGCGCTCAACTCTTTCAGACTGTTGCTCAGAGTGGGAGTGCACCCCAGGGGTTAAAAGTTGAGGTTGCACGGGGTCTCTCTGTACATGAAGAAAATCAATGGCGTTGAGATATTAGGAAAACAAAACAGACTCTGGACTGCGACCGTCTTCGGGTTCTCCATTTCCTGAGTCACCTGTCAGGTGTGTTCCCCTACTCCATCCCCCACAAATTCAGCTCTGCCCCATAGTGGTGACAAGTTTTGTCCTATTTGCAGTTTTGGAAAGAAATCCCATTTAATGAATTTTTGCTTCAGAACCACGTCAGTGACGCTATAGGCCCTTCTGTGACTTGGGTGCTCAGCCTCACAGTGACCACATTCAGGCCACTGATTCTCACCTCCCAGCCTCAGGCCTGAGTCCTGGTCCTGAGTGTCCTGAGTTTCCTGCCTGGTCATTGACCAGGAGGTCTCTTCCATGTCTTGCCCAACCTGCTTTAGTCTCTCGATTTCGAGCTGCTTATACTTGTTTTTTTTCAACACTGTTGCATATTATAGCATAGGAAGAATTTGTGGGTGTTTTTTTTTTGGGGGGGGGAGGGGTATTTTTTCAAGTTTTATTAAGAAACTAGGGGCCCGGTGCACGAAATTCATGCAGGGCTTGGGGGGTTCCTCAGCCCAGCCTTCCCCGCTCTCACATATTGGGAGCCTTCAGGGGCTGTCCTACTGATGGCTTAGGCCCGCTTCCTGCTCCCCTTGGGGAGTGGGCCTATGCCATGGTCTGGCCTCCCTTTGTGAGAGGTGACCAGGATAATCAGGGGAAGCCACCAGCCCCATCACCCAGCTGCTGTAGCCACTTCCAGTCACCACAGCCACCAAGGTGTTTTCATCAATACTGACTCCGGTCCCTTCACCATGAAAAAAATGACAACTTTCTTTAGGTATTTTCAAGATGTGTCTTTCATAGGATATGACTTTTCTTTCTTTCTTTTTTTTTTTTATTCTCACCTGAGGATATGTTTCCATTGACTTTTAGAGAATATGGAAGAGAAAGGAAAAACAGAGAGCAACATCAAAGTGAGAGGAACACTTCAACTGGTTGCCTCCTACATATGCCCTGATCTGGGCCCCAGACAGGGAGGAGCCTGCAACCTAGGTACATGCCCTTGTTCAGAATTGAACCCAGACCCTGCAGTTAGCAGGCTGAGGCGTTATGCACTGAGACAAACCGGCTAGGGCAGGATATGACATTTCTTAGCCCTCCAGCAGTGGACCTTCATTTTTTCTCCAGGAGTGTAGTGGAAAAGCCCTAGATCACCTTTTTGGATTCTTATTGCCCAAGTTACTAAGAATATTACCAGTGGCATACAGAGAGCTTAGCCAATGAGTGGTAAGAAAAGGTGTTTCCTCTGTAGTTCACTCTGATCACCGGCTCCACCCCTGTCCCTCCAATCCCAGCTCCACCCCAGCCCAGACCTGTAACCTCTGGCCGAGGATGCAAACCTGGGCAGGGGACCCCCAGACCCCTGAAATCCCCGGCTCCGACCCTGCCCAGGCCTGCAGTCTCTGCTTGAGGCTACAGGCCTAGGCAGAAGACCCCCAAGCCCCTCCGATTGACAGCTTCACAGAGCCCAGGCCTCTGTGATCACCAGCTCTGATCCTGCCCCCTGCCATTGCCGGCTCTGTTCTTGCCCCACTGGTAGCCTCTGGCCAAGGCTGCAGGCCTGGGCAGAGGACCCCCAGACCCCTACATTGCTGGCTCTGCCTGTGCCCAGAACCCTGTGATCGCAGGCTCTGCCCCTGCCCCTCCAATCGTGGCTCTGCAGAGATCAGGCCCCTGCAATCTCTGGCCTTGCCCTTGCCCAGGTCTGAGGCCTCTAGCCCAGGCCTTATGCCTGAGTAGGGCACCCTCATACCCCTCTGATCACTGGCTCTGCCCCTTCCCCCTCTAATTACAGGCTCTGCCCTTGCCCAGGCCTGAGGCCTCTGGCAAAGGCCTCTGGCCTGGGCAGGGGATCCCCAGTCCCCTCTGATTGCCTATTCCACCCCTCAGGCCCCCTGCATCCCCCACCACCTGCCTGGCTAACAGGCCTTACCACTTCAGTGGTGGGACTAAGCCGGACTGGTCGCTGCTATTTTGTGGCTATGGGGTGGCCATCTTTGTGATGGAGTGATGCCTAATTTGTATATTACTCTTTTATTAGATAGGATGTGGCTATGGGCACTGCCATCTTGTGGCTATGGGAGCAGCCATCTTTGTGACGGAGTGATGCCTAGTTTGCATATTACTCTTTTATTAAATAGAATAACTGACAAATACACTGTATAAGTTTAAGGTATATAGCATGATGGTTTGCTTTATATTTACAGTAAAATGATTACCACAATCGGTGTAATTAACATCCTTTTTTCTTATGGCTATATATATATATATATATATATATATATATATATATATATCTCATTAAATTTACCATTTTAAACATGTTCAGGTATGTAGTTCAGTGGCATTAAATGCATTGTTGTGCAGCAGTCACCACCATCTCTCTCCAGAATTTTTTATCTTCCAAACTGAAACTCTCTACCCTTTAACCGCTCCATCCTTCCTCTCCCAGCACCTAGGAGTCATCTTACTTTCTTTCTCTCTGAATTTGACTATTGTGGGTACCTCATATAAGTGGAATTACCAGACATTTGTTCTTTTGTGTCTGGTATTATTTCACTTAACATAAGGTCTTTAAGATTCGTTCACATTGTAGCATTTGTCAGACTTTCCTTCCTTTTAAGGCTGATAACATTCCATTCTATTTTGCTTATCCACTCATCCACTGATGGACTTTTGAGTTGTTTCCATCGTTAAGTTATTGTAAATAAACTTGCTGCAAACATGGACATATAGGTATGTGTTTGAGTTCCTACTTTTTATTATTTTGGGTGTATACCTAGAAGTAGAATTGCTGGATCATATGGTATTTCTATGTAGTTGTTTTAAGAAGTGCCATGCTGTTTTCATTCCCACCAACAATGCACAAGGGGTCTGATTTCTATACATCCTTGACAACACTTGTTACTTTCTTTTGTTGGTGGTGTTTTGTTTTTATTTGTTTTGATAATAGCTATGCTAGTGAGTATGATGTGGTGCCCACATTTTTAAATAAAATGACCAGTGCTCATGGCTCAGTGCCAGAGACTCTGATTTAATTTCTTGGAGGGGAGGCCTTGTCAACAATATATTTTTAAAAAACTTCTGTAGATGATATTAATGTGCAACCAGGGTTGAAAGCCTCAATATATTCTTGGCTTATGCTACCTGACTTCTGTCCCATGTCCATAGGCTGCCTTCCTGGTGTTACACAAAGAGAAAAAGATCTAGAGAGACTGGCTAAGTACACACAGCAATAACTAGCAAGGTCAGCCTGACCCCAAGCCCTGTGCTCTGTCCTCTGTACATGAAGTGTGTCCTGAAAGGTGTTTTTCACGGGGTTCCCAATGCATTCTACCAGTACAGAGCGCACCAACTCCTTGGAGCTGGTTTGTGGGGGTGCATTAGTGTCCTGGGGCTCCTCTAACAAATTGCCAAAGCTTAATGGCTTAAGATAATAGACATTTAGTCTCTCACATTTCTAGATACCAGAAGTCTGAGATCAAGGCATTTGCATGGTTGGCTTCTCCTGGAGGCTCTGAGAATTCCTTCCACACCCCTCTCTAGCTCCTGGTGATAGCTGCTAACCCTTGGCATTGCTTGGTTTGTAGATGCATTGCTTCACTATCTGCCTCCATCTTCACATGAATTTTCCCCTGTGTCTTTGAGTCTTCTCTCCTTTGTCTCTTATAAGAACACTGGTCATTCACTTTAGAGCCTGTTTGATTCCAGGATGATCTCACCTGGAGATCCTTAAGTTTACTAAGGATCTGCCAAGACCCCCTTTTAAAATAAGGTCACATTCACAGGTACCAAGGGTAAGAGTGGACATATTAGGGGTCAGATACAACTCACTACAGGGAGTTTTTGTAGGTCTTTCAAATTCTAATCAGTTCCATCATGAGTCAAGAGTTCAATATACATGGAGTAGCCAGATTATTATGATCGCCCCATCAGTATTTTGTTGGGCCACCTTTTGCCTTCAGAACTGTGGCAATTCTTCTTGGCATTGACTCCACGAGATGTTGAAAGGTGATGCGAGGAATCTGACACCATGCCTGATGACTAGCACTGTCCAGTTCTGAGAGATTTGATGGTTGTGGAACCAGCTGCCTGATGGCTCTTTTCACTTCATCCCACAAATGCTCAATTGGATTGAGATCTGGTGATTGTGGGGCCCACCTAAGCAAGGTCAAGTCTCCCTCATGTTCTTGAAAACACTCCTGCACAATACGAGCACCATGGCATGGTGCATTGTCTTGTTGTAAGAAGCCATCTCCATTGGGATACACCTCCAACCTGATAGGATGAACCTGATCAGCAATGATACTTAGGTATGCTGTGCTATTCCGATATTTATAATGATCTGGCCCTCTAGCAACTTCTGTGGCTAATTTGCCTACAAATGTCAGGTGGTCATAATAATCTGGCCACTCAGTATATATCAAAACCCAGTCTATTAGGATCAAGACTGGACCTGAACTTGCACTGGATCAGAATACCAAAGAGACCACATAAATATTTGCCTCTGGCCAAAGAGGCTGCTTAACCTTTTGTCCACGTGCTTTGGGCTCTGGGGCAAAGTCTAGTTAGTCCCTACATTAGCTTTGAGATTGCCTTGGAGTCAACAAGCTAGTACCAAGACTTTAACTCAAGATGCCACAGAAATGTCCTGACCAGAGCACATACTCTGCTTTCTCTGCCACCATAAAAGGATCTGCTACTGTACAGGGTGTTGCAGCTGCTCTAGGGACAAGTCGTTCTAATCATGGGAAGAAACTCGAGTGACAGCAGGTAAGACCTCTCTGGTAGAGATCCAAGTGGGCCATGCTTGCAAGGTGTTCCTTGCCCCTGTTTCTTTGTTCTAACTTATCCTATTTAGCCTGCATTGTCCACTCAATGATGATTTCAAGGCTTTGGGGAAAGGAAAGGACAGCAGTGACAACAACAAAATAAACATCCTCGTGGAAAGGGCCAGCACTGCCTGCACTGTAGGAGATGGGAAGGCTCCTCATCAGGCTGTATCACTCTTCAGTTAATTTTACTGTCCTGTCCAACTAGAAGGGTCTTCCCTAATCTTCAGTCTCTGGACCCTGTCTACCCTGTGGGCAGCTGAGGGAGAAGACAATTGTACTTCATCTCATAAATACCTCCACTGTGTGGCAGAATCAGGGCAGCCCCACTTTCCCCAATATGCAGGCATCTGGGGTGTTGGGTGTCAAATCCTGAACGAATTATTTTCAGTTCTGAAGCATTTTATAAGGTGTCTAAAGTGAGAGCATTTTGTTTCTCAGCTTCGCAGAGAATTGCACACATGGTTCTCACTCTCATTTTCTTTTGGTATTTGGAATGATTTTATTGCAAACTATCACTCCTTTCTGAGCAAATACACCAGTGAATCCAAATTCAGTCTCCCAGTGGACTCAGCCATTTGTAAAACTGGCAGAGAATCTACAGACAGAGGTTTTAAGAAGTGATAGAGGCAATTCATCACCTCTTCATGCATATTCTCCCAACTGCCAAGGAAATTAAATTTGTTTTCACCTCCTGAAACCCCGGCACATTTTTATTATATAAATCTATTATGTGTTTAGTGCTAACCTGCATCAATTTGCCAATATGGTGAAAACCTAGTCCTACATTTTTTTTCTTATTAGTTTTGTCTTAGTACATTCATTGATGGTCTAAATTCTGGTTCTGTATCCTAATGTTATTGTAAATTTATAATTTTTCTTTAATATAGAGTTGCCAAGCTGGTCATTTCATATTTTAATATCTCCTGTTGAATGCTTAGTTAATTATCTAGAAACACTACAAGTTCAGGGGCAGGGGCATATATTAATCCTTCCCACCAAGGGGTCAGAGGAGTGTCTGATTTATAGTAAGCATCCCATGACTATTGATTGGGATGCACATTGTGAAGTAAGCTTGTGCCTTAAATACAACACAGACGCTTGCATGCCCCAAGTGTTTCATTTTATCCATTTCAGTAGTTCTGTATGTGTTCTATTATGTCTCCTCAAATCTCAATTGAGTATTTTTGTTAAAAATTCACAAAACAACATGAATATAAAACTTACAGTGTTACAAGTGGTCAATGGGTACATGCAAATATATTCTATCTCAATAATTAAATAAATACAAATGAAAAATGCAAGATAATTTTGTCTATCAATTTGGCACAAATGTAAACGTTTGATACCATTTTGAGTTGATGAGAGTGATACCATACACTATTGGAGGGAATTGACATAGGCACATGAATTTAGGAATCAATATGTTTATTTTATTTCAGAGCCATCTCCATATTAGGAATCTAGTCTACAAAAATAATTGCACAAGTCTGTAAATACACATACACAAAGGACTTTCTAATAGCAAATTCTTTGAAACAAGATCAATGCCATCTGTAGAGGGATGAATAAAGAAACAGTAGTTCACCCTCGCTGGTTTGGCTCAGTGGACAGAGCAGCAGCCATTGGACTGAGGTTCCCAGGTTTGATTAAGGTCAAGGGCATTACCGTGGTCGCAGGCTCCATCCCTAGCTCTGTGGGAGGCAACTGATCAATGTGTCTCTCTCACATTGCTGCCTCTCTCTCTCTCTGTCTCTCCCCCTCCCTTCCATTCTTTCTAAAAAACAATGTAAAAATATCCTTGGGTGGGGATAAACAACAACAAAAATATAATACAAGCTATAAAAAGAACAACGTAGGCCTGGCCAGTGTGGCTCAGTTGAATGGGGCATCACCCTGTGCACTGGAAGTTTGCAGGTTCAATTCCTGGTCAGGGCACATACCTAGATTGTGGGTTCAATCCCCAGTTGAGATGCATACAGGAGGCAACCAATGGATGCATCTCTCTCATATTGATGTTTCTCTCTCTTTCTCTCTTCCTCCTTCTCTAAATTAAAAGAAAAAAACAAGGTAGGTAGATTTACAAACCCAAAAAGAATAGTCAGGGTATATTGCTCTAGGAGAAAAGGAGTTATGACTAATAACTAATAAATATTCATATATATGCATGTGTGTGTAAATATATGGATATAAAGAATAAAAGTGGAAAAAGTAAAATAGTATAGATTCTTTCAACTTTTGTCTTGTTAGAAATACTGCATTTCAAAATTTTCAGTCTCAGTGTTAGAGAAATAAAAATAATTCAGAGCACAGGGCTAATTAGATATAGTGATTTTTTTAGAAGATCATATATTTTCTTATACTTTTAATGTAAGCTTCTAGTCACTTCTTAAATCATCTTTAGAATCATTGAGAATATCTGGCAATCTGGAACTTATACATTCATTAAAAAAGGGAGGGGAAAAATGAGATTTTTAGGGAGAACGGTACAGATCACATTGAAGGAAATTAAGGCAGAGATAGAGGAGTTAAGAAGTTAAAGTAAATGCAAAGATACATTCACTCATTCTTTCATTTAGTATCTAGTGCCCTTGGAACTATTCCAGGTAGTAGAGCTCTGATGACCCAAACTAGCTGGGTCCTGCTGTGAAGTATTTCACCACTTCCTTTGAAGCACCTCCTGGCTGGGCCCTGGAACCCTGGGGAGAACAGATTAGGCTAGGGCTCTTCCTGATCCTGTGAAGCTGGTGGGAATATTTGGTGAACAAATAAATGTGTGACATTTTGGGTAATGATAAGAGTTATGAAGAGCCCTAGTTAGTTTGGCTCAGTGGATAGAGTGTCTGCCTGCAGACTGAAGGGTCCTGGGTTTGATTCTGGTCAAGGGTACATGACCGGGTTGCGGGCTCGATCCCCAGTGTGGGGCGTGCAGGAGGCAGCCAATCAATGATTCTCCCTCATCATTGATGTTTCTCTTTTCTCTCTCTTCCTCTCTGAAGTAAATAAAAAATATTTAAAAAATGATTTGAATGGGAACATTTAATTCTAATTTTTTAGTAATCAATTTTCAAACTATCTTTAGAACCAAGTATAATCATAAATTGCAAGTGTATACATGAGTTACTTATGCAAAGTTGAATTTTCAAAGTACAAATCAGAATCTAATTACTCAGTTTGCTGAAGTATTCATGGCAGGATTCCTTCAAAACAGGAACTTCCATAGTGTTTGTTTCCAGACCATTAACTACTTGATAGAGACTCTATGGGTGGGTTAAGCAAACTAATGTACAAAAATTGGAAATTGTTAGACAAAAAATGGATGGGAAATGAATGTTAAATAAATTATAGGGAGATAAGAAAATAGAATTGATTTATTAATCTATAGTCTTAGAAATAAATCTCTTTGCGAAAGTGAGATTGAGACTTAATTGCTGCTCACCAGGCACAGACTAATTTTGTTGTAGTTGTTACTGGGAGTAATTAAGTATATTTTTCTTATAACATGCAATACCAATATTTTCTTGTTGCATTCTGTATAGATTTATCTGCATACTATTTTACACCAGTTAAAATGTTGATATATCTGCATGCTGCTAGTGAAAGTGCAGCATCACTGCCATGTACATCTCAGAGAGTTATTACAATGTAATGACCATTAATTAGTGATAAATCCTAGAGTGACAATGTAAGACAGGATGGTGAAGTAAGGCAATTACCTGAGTAATGTGGGAAAATTCAGAGTTGTTTGACTTGAAAATTCTAGATCTTTTAAAACTGTTCCTCTAGAATTTAATTACTATTTCTACCATTGAGTGATTTGACTTGGGCAGGATTATAGCAGCCCTGTCCACAGAGAGCCTTTGCTTTAAGCTGGCACCTGAATCACATGCATTAAAGGAAACATCTCACATCTTCCATGATTCTTTGGCTGAATGTTGCAAGCTGATAAATGCTTCATAATGCTTATTCAATTAAACAATATTAAGCTCTTAGCAACTGTGCTAGATGTAGAGATGACTAGTCTCACGGGGTTTATGATCTAGGGAGGAACACTAAAAGAACACATTAGAATTTATATGACATGCTCTAAAAGCAATCTGTAAACAATATTCCATAGGTATAATGCAAATGGAGTCATTTGTTCTGAGAAGTCTTTGTGGAAAATGTAACTTTTAAGGCTGACCTTAGGCAGTGGTTCTCAACCTTCTGGCCCTTTAAATACAGTTCCTCATATTGTGACCCAGCCATGAAATTATTTTCATTGCTACTTCATAACTGTAATGTTGGTACTTTTATGAATCATAGTGTAAATATCTGATATGCAAGATGGTCTTAGGTGACCCCTGTGAAAGGGTCGTTCGACCACCAAAGGGGTCGCGACCCACAGGTTGAGAACCGCTGCTTAAGGGATGAGGATGTTTTCATAGGCAAAGATAATGGAGAATAATTTTCCTACAAGAAGGGTGTGGAACAGGAAAACATAAGACATCTTTACAGACTGAGGAATGAACCATGGGACTAAAACAAGCTATGGAAATTTGCTGTGGTATTTGGAAATAAGATCCTAGACCAGAATTATAGGTTGACAAACTAAGGCAAAAAGATGAAACTTTTCTAATTGGTAGTAGATACCTTGGGAAAGTTTTTGAGCATTGATTGTTCTGTTTAATGAAGGTAACTGTTATACCAGTTTGTAAGATTGAGAGGGGCTGAATCTGGAGTGTTGAAGATCAAATAGAAGACTCTTGCATTGGGCTAATTATAAGCAAATGAGGCTTTATATTAGTGTAGGAGCAATGGGAGTGGAAAGAGGGGGTGGTTTCTAGAATTTACCAGGGTAGAATTATGATAACCTGGTGACAGACTGAGTCACATGGGAGTAGAGGTGATGCAGAAGCCTCCTACATTTATGCAGAGGAAGAGAAAGTTAGAGAAAAATATTAGGGAGGAGCAAGATTGGAGAAGAACTACACAATATCTCAGAAACCAAATGAGGAGATTTCAAGAAGGAGGTCAACGGAAATAAATGATTCAGAGAAACACAGTAAAAGGAGCACAAAGAGGCAATGTATAGATTTAACAGTGAGAGAGTTGCTGTTAGTTTTTAATAATGTGATGAGAGTGGAAGCCAGATTGCAGTGGGTTGAAGAGTAAATGAGATGTGTTACCTTGTTGGAAGCAAAAGTAAAGATTTATTTTTGAGAAATAGTGATGAAGTGTAAATGAGAGACAGTTATAAGGCTTTGAGGAAAATAGACTGGAAAGTTTGATTAGCATAGGGAAAGTTAATTTTAAGGAGACAATGAAGAGTCATGGTGCTAGTCTGCTGCATTGGTGGCTCCCAGTGAGCTATATCTCCCACTATTCACATCCTTCTGTAGTCCCTCCCCTTGAATTTAAAATGACTCTGTGACCAATAGAATGTAATTTCCTTGGACAGACTTTCAAGCCAACACATGAAGAAGACCTGGTTAGCTTCTGACTTTGTCCTCTGGAGAAGCCAGCCACCATGAAACCATCCTGCTGCAGAGTAAAGCCAAGCCATTTACTTGAAAATGCCACATGAAGAGAGAGAGAGAGAGAGAGAGAGAGAGAGAGAGAGAGAGAGAGAGAGAGCGCTCCCAGGTGTTGTAGGCATCCTAGCTGAGACACCATACAGGAGTGAAGCCATTTGGGCTTTCCAGCCCCAGAAGATACTCCTTGGACCACCGAGGAGACCTCCTCTGCCCAACTTGCAGATTTGTAAGCAAATATTGATTCTTGTTTTAAGCCACTCATGTTGTTGAGTGTGATGGATGGAATAAGGCCCCAAAGAAGATAAGGGGACCTGGGATCAAGTGGAAGGATTGGTCTTGGAAATGAGTAAGGACACTGCGTGTGTATTTTTTTGAGGCAGGAAGAAAATGAGGAAAGGATGAATAAAAATTAAAGTTAGATGTGGATGCAAAGAAAATCAGACCAATTCAGATTAAACAGTGAGGTACTTTGTTGGAATGGAGAGCTAAAGAGGAGGAGAAAAAAAATTGATTGTGAGTAAGATAGGAATTCATCCTGGGAGGAGTAAATAAATGGCAGAGTACCTGTAGGAGTCTGGGTAAGTGTGTTAGTCATGAACTTGTAATGAGGCCAACAGTTCTGTGATTTTTTGCACCCACCCTTACTAAGATTGGCTTCCTTCAGCAATCAAAACTTTTTTATTTTATTTATTTTATCTTTTTATTTTTTAAATTTATCTTTATTGTTCAGATTATTACAGTTGTTCCTCTTTTTTCCCCCATAGCTCCCCTCCTCCCAGTTCCCACCCCACCTTCTGTCCTTGCCCCCCCACTGTCCTCATCCATAGGTGTACAATTATTGTCCATTCTCTTCATGCACCCCCAACACCCTTAACCCCCGAAAATTGTCTGTCGACTCCATTTCTATGCCTCTGATTCTATTCTGTTCACCAGTTTATTCTGTTCATCAGATTTTTTATTCACTTGATTCTTAGATTCACTTGTTGATAGATATATATTTGTTGTTCATAATTTTTACTTTCCTTTTTCTTCTTCCTCTTCTCAAAGGATACCTTTCAGCATTTCATATAATACTGGTTGGGTGGTGATGAAC
>PVJC01009255.1:0-46269 GCA_004026665.1 Murina feae
TCTGGGACAAGGCACTGTGTCTGTTCTTGGAAGTTGTTAATCACCTTTGTGGGAGAGGAGATATGTCTTGCTTTTGCCATAGCAATCCCGTCTAGAGTCATGGGAGAATTCTCCCCATCTGAGCTCTCTGTCCTTACCCTGACATTCTCTTTATTCCATCACCTTCTGCTCTTGACTCACTCAGCTCCAAATCTGGATAATACCCGCTATTTTCCTGGTATGGAGCTTTCCCTTCAGAATGCCTGACAAGCTGCTTGCCACTGAGATGCTCCCTGGGGTTAATGTTCTTGGTTGTCTTCCCTGGAGGCCTTCTGTGGCCCTCACCCACATGTTGGTGGACTCCTTAAATGACCTGCTGACGTGTTCTATGAAAGGTTTTCTAAAGCTGCCCCAGTGGGAACTGAGCGTGGAATCCTGACCACATAACATCTCCCTTGAGCTGTCTTTTGGGGTAATCTCCCCAGACCAGCTCCCCTCCATCCAATTGGATTTGGCAAACTTGGAGTTAGGCTAATTTTCCCCATTCCCAGTTAAGGACTGTCCATGCAGGAAAGCCTGGAGGACCAGGGGTTTTCCCAGTGACTGCCTGGGATAGAACTCCAGAGGTGGAGTTGCCCAAGCAGGACTGGGATTCTGGGATTCATTCCTAGAAAAGCCCACCAGTCAGCAAATGGTTATTCTCACTCTCTACGGGATGCCTTGGGTATGCTATCATTCTCATTCCTGATGATTCCTGGGTCACTTGCATGCTTCCCATATTGTGAACAGAGGAGTTGCTATATGGAGAGAGGGGCCCAAGTGGAGCTCTTTCAGCAGTCTACTGGGGCCGATCCTGGCATTTTTAAATTTAAGGCATTTCTTGGTAGTGGGTAAAACAATGAGCTTTCTCATGTACTTGTAAAAGGAAGTCTTTCAGCCATTTTCTGGTTAAGAAGCTAAAGATCTATTACTATACTTTGTTGTATGGCAGCTTCAGCTTCTCTCGCCTGCTGATCATGTATCACAGATTTCAGACCCACTCTAGGTCTTGCTGAAGTTGCATAAGCATTCTCATGCGAGTATGAATACTTTCTGCCTTTGGCTGCACTAGGCCTTTTTCTTTATCCTCCTTCAGAGGAAATAATGGCTTATTACAGTTACTTTTCCTCTTCAGTTTCCAGTAGTTATAACGTCCACAGTTACTATGGGCAGCTCAGTTCTGTGGCCACATCTCCACACTGACCAAGGTATAGAACTTCTCCAGTTCCCAAAGCTTCTGTACTCATAGGCTGGTCTTCTTGCTTTTGGCCCGGCTTTGCTCTGCAGCCCTGTACAGGGTGTACTGAATCTCCCTGAAATTCTGCCTGTTTTGGCTGTGCTTGAGGTATAAAGTCTTACACTTCACTTCATCCCTCTCATTTAGTATGGTCTTCATCTCTAGGCTGTGCTCAAAGGGATGGGCGACATGGAAATCAGTGATGCAGCTTTTCACTGAGCACTGAAGCCAAGCCCCTGTCTTTACCTTGCACAGGTAGCAGACTAAGGCCCACCAACAGGTGAGATGGGAGAGATCATTGCCATTGGTTCCATCCTTTCAGGACAACCAATGCTGACCTCTAGAATCTACAGTGCACAGCTGACATGAGCCCATTTATTCCCTGTTTTAGTGGTCTTCCTGGTTCCACCTTCCTTTGGACATAACAGGCTTTGGGAATGAATGCACAGGACTCAGGAGTGAGCCATCCAGCTGCCTTCTGGCACCATAAGGATGCCATATCAGGGCAAGGGTACTAGTGGCCCTGGGTGTAACCTGATGATGTAGTAGGGATTTAAAGGCAGAGGAGAGACTCCCAGGTAGGCAGCAAAATATCTCCCCAGGGGACATGCAGAGATGTTATCCTTATCACAGAACAGTATATCATTCTCTTCTTCACTGTCTGGAGACCAGGACAAATCACAGATGACATCTTCATCATACTCTATGCCTAGCCCTTCCTCTGTCTCAATAGCATGGTTCATATTTTCATGTCATTGACATTCCAGGATTTCTGTCTTTCTATAAGATTCTCATCAATTGGCTCACAACCCATTTCTGCAAGGTCTTCATTGAGTGCCTGGAGCCAAAAGATGTCCATGTCATCTAGGTCATAGTGGCACATAGATGCCACCAGCTCCTTGATAAGGATATAGCCATGCTCTGTGGCCTCTGAGATGGCGCAGTAGATGTACTTCTGGGAGGGGATAAACAGAACATCCTTTTAACTTCTGGACTACAATTCTGAAGGAAGGCAGTGGAAGAGTGTCTGTATTGGCTTGTACCTGGACTCCCTTTTGCCATTCTTCTTTCCATGTATCCCTAAAGAGATAATAGAATTAATGTGGTGAGAATCTGAAAGTTTCATGAGGTCATTCTGGAATACCTCAGTAGAATTCTTGTGTTCATTTGGGATTTTTGACTTGTTCCTATGTACTGAGCCAGTAAGGGAAGCCTGGAAGGGAAGCGGAAGGAGTCTCATCAGAACTGTCACTGTTGCTGAAAGTTCTATGACATTTCATTTTGGAACATCGTCAGAAGGCCAGGCTGGGAAGTGAATTTAAATCAGGGTTTGGCAAACGTTTTCAACCAGATACATCAACCTGGAGGATGATCAACACCAAGGCCACTATCTCTTCTTCTACATTGACTCTTCCTCCCTTCTACTGGCCTAAGTTGGCACCCTCCTCTATGCAGTCAGAAAATTTGCCATATAATTGGGACAGGAATGCACAAATAAAATTAAAGATGCATTAAGAACCCCCATTGTAAAGAGAAAGCAATTGAAATTCTCTCTCCCAGTCCTGCCAGTATTTACTAAATACAGTAGAGCCAACACAACCACTCCAAACAAAATCATCCTTTACTTCTCAGAGTTAGAGAAGAATCAGAAAAGAGAGAGCCACTGGGGACTTGCATCCTAAGGAGAGCTTAGTGTTAGCAATGAAGGATTATACCTTCCCTCCCCATGGAGGAGAAGAAGGGCTACTCCTACTTAAATGATGGAAACACTCCCACAGAATTAGATTTTGGGGATGTCCACAAAGGGGGAAAACTGGTCTATCTACTCCCTGGCTGGATGCTTGCTGAGCCATGAAATCTTTGGGCCCATCATGTCTCTTTAGTCCAGTGAAACAGACTATGGTGAAGGAGTTCAGTATCACTTAGAGTTGTAAATGTTGCATTCTAAGCACTGATGACTACTGTTCTTCCAGAGATTTTAGGGAATTCAGCATTTATTTGTGCAGACATTTCTAGCATGAGTAGTGGATCTGGCAAGGAAAGAATTCCTAGCCTTGTTCTCTACAACACTTGAAAGACTTCCATGGTTCTTATGACTCCATATGAAGAAAAACAGAGTTCAGAGGAGGAAGCTGAAGATTCAAAATTGATCAAGTGATCATTATGCTGCCAAAAGACCAAAGAACTAAGCGATGCTTTGAAGAAGCGGAGAAATCACAGTTTTAATAACACGCGAGGACTCTGGGGTTGTCCCAAATCCCAAATCAGAGCAAAGCAACAGGACGGAAACTTGCCTCATATATGCTTCCCGAGTTCATAGTATTGCAAATATGTTCCCTCCCTCAAGGCCCTGGAGGAATTGCAACTCCCAACTTCCCTTTCCCCAGGTGTTACAAGGTTACTGTGTCAGCTAACATTCCACATTTCCCTCAGGGCAGCGCTCTTGGCTTGTTTTGCTAATCTAGTTTTGGTGAAGGAGGCAATGCCTCAGCTAAAGGTCATCCTCCAGAACATCAGGGCTACCTTTGAATTAGCTACCTTTTAGCCTTCTCAATTACACAATAAAAATGTAGCTTACAAGAAGGAAAGAGCCAAAGGAAAATGAGTGCTACTTTTAGAAGAGTTCTTACAGATGAACAAGACACAGTGAGCTACATGCCAACTCAGAAAAACCACAGTCTATATTGAAACAGCACATCAGCAGAGGTCACCAGCAGTAATGGAACCAAACCAAGTCAGAGAATGTCAGAGATGCTGCTACACCACTGATATGGGTGGTTATGAGTGGAGAATCCTCCCTCCTTGTCCCTCCCTCCCTCTCCACCGTCTCTCTCTTTTTTTAAAAAAATCTTTATTGTTGCCCTAACCTGTTTGACTCAGTGGATAAAGTGTTGGCCTTCGGACTCAAGGGTACCAGGTTCGGTTCCAGCCAAGGGCATGTGCCTTGGTTGCAGGCACATCTCCAGTAGGGGGTGTGCAGGAGTCAGCTGACTGATGTTTCTAACTCTCTATCCCTCTCTCTTCCTCTCTGTAAAAAATCAATAAAATATATTTTTAAAAAAATCTTTATTGTTGAAAGTATGACATATGTCCCTTTTTTTCTTCCTTTTTAAAAGTATAGATGTAATGGAGGGAGAGAATGCCAACAAATTATTTGTAAGCAAGAGGAGAGGGGTTTGTGAACGAATGTGAGCTTGGGACTGGGGAACCAGGGTTGACACGGAGGAAGATGTTCACAAGGTGGAATAGATGCTCCCGATGCCATAGCAATAGTCTAATAGGGGAAGACTGCCAAGCCCAGCCTAGGGTTTTAGGCTCCAGCTATATGAACAGGTGTTCCCACATCGATGAAGCTGTTTACATCTAACAGAGGACAACTTAAACTTTAAGGAGACCCCAGCCTAAGGTACTCTTCTTTTAAAAGCTAATGTGCCTATCAAAAGTGAAGCAGGAATTTTGGAGGAACATAGGCAGGCTTAGGGATATTTTAAAATTGGGGTCCATGGAAAGCACAGGGCTGCAGATTGGGAGAAGGTACATTTCCAAAACACAAGGAAGCCAGATGCAGTTGCATCTCCATAAGACAAGGCAGCAGCAACAGTTACATTTATATAAGACAAGGAAACTGGAAGTAGCCAGGAAAGGTCTATATTTACAAAATAAAGAGAAGAAAGCCTTTCATTCAGATGGAAAAGAAGAAAGCCCAGAGGGAATGGGAATATTGACCAATCAGAGGGGGTATTAGGCATCAGGATTTGCAGTCTTTACAAGCCATAGGGAAAGGAAGCCAGTGGGGGCTCTTCACCCTCCCTATGTAGGAGTCAGTTCTATGGGACTCTTTCCCTCTCCCCTTGAGGGAGTCTGTTCTTGTTCTTCAATAAATTTCCCCCTTTGCTATACTATTTTCTGTCTGTCAATTCATTCTTCGATTCCAGCAGACAAAGAATCCAGATGCCAGTGCAAAAATTCACTATCAATAGCAATGACTTCATTCCTAGCAGAAAGTATTAAAAACAATTCTTTTAAAAGAATGTAGAAAAGTTGTGGCAATTCCCAATTAAAATTTATAATTTCTGAGTAAAAATGTTAATAAACTAAGCTAAATCAAACTAAAATTGTTTGCTAGAACCTAGAGTCTCATCAGTTAGCTGTTTTTAAAAAGTACATTTTAAAATTCTGAATAATGGAGCATAACATTTTGTAATTATAGCCCAAAAGTGTGTTCCTGTTAATTATACAACAAATTAGATAATCCCATAATTCACTGTGGACATTAAATCTGTTTTAAATGAAAAGATGAACAATATGCCAAATTATCGTTTGGGTATATAGCTATGGCTTAGAGACAAAATGAGATAGTAGGCTTAGGAAGTATTAGGATGAAAATGGGAAAGAGTTAACTAAGTGCTATATCATATAAAGAAAGAGAAAAAGATGTTTTTTTCTGATCTGAATTTGAATTAATTGCACAAAATGATGACTAGAAATAAAAAATAAAAGTGCAAAGAAAAAGCACAATAAAATACTTTTTGATAGAGCCTCCCTCCCACAGCTGGGCGGAGTATGATGTAACCTGCGGCCTGGAAATACCTGAGTACCTAACCAGGCACCTTATATGGACTATATGTTGAACCACCAATTAACACCTGCCAAATACCCTAAGCCCTTGTTCCTATACGGACCATACATTAAGCTACCAATCAGCATGTGCTGAGTACACTAAGCCCCCATTCCTTCTCATTCTGCCCCTCAAAAGGCGGCGTGCCCACCTCTGCAGGAGTTGCTCTTCTCCCCTTGTGAGACAGCCCGGCAAGTCCTTGTCCTCTAATAAAGCCTGTAGTCCTGGTTTTCGGCATCTGATCTTTCACTTTTTAATTTAGATGAGAACTTTATTAGTATCCATTTACTCTAGTTTGATTTTTTTTTCTCACATCATTCACATTTTCAAGTTTAACTAACAAGAAAAAAATGAAATATACATTTAAAAAATATATTTTATTGATTTTTTTTTTTTTTTTTTTTTTTTTTTTTTTTTTTTTTTTTTTTTTTTTTTTTTTTTTTTTTTTTTTTTTTTTTACAAAGAGGAAGGGAGAGGGATGGAGAGTTAGAAACTTTGATGAGCTGCCTCCTACAACCCCAGCCCCCGCAACTGGGGATGTGCCCGCAATCAAGGTATATGCCCTTGGCTGGAATTGAACCTGGGATCCTTCAGTCCGCAGGCCAGTGTTCTACCCACTGAGCCAAACCAGTCAGGGCTCAGATACCCTTTCTTATGAGCTAGAGAGACAAATCCCTTCTATTAAATTCCTGAATTAAGAGAAAGGAATTTTACTATGTGGGAGATATTCACCTCTTAACCACAGAGATGAGGCTTTGATGAGAAATCAGCTGAACAGTAGTTGTGCAATCACTGATGGGACAGCAAAAGTCACTGCTGGGAAAGCATAAGGAAGTCTGAAGATTCCAAGGATAGGAACCTTCCAGCTCCCTTGATGGAATCAGGGAATTTATAGCTTCGGATAAAGGTGATGTGGTTTGGTATTTCTATCTCAGAAAACAGAAGATAGTTCAAAAATGTTAAGTGGATTTACAGCCACAAATTTTATTAAGAAAAAGGGAAAGAAAACCAGAGAAAAATCTTTAGGGGCATCTTAAACTCAACAAAGGTTTTAAAAAAGTATTCTTTGTTTCTCTGTATGTTACTCTGGATTGTAATATTTAAAAAGCATTTAAAAATGTCACTATCCCCCTGCTGGAAACACTGCTGATTTAAGTCTATAACTTTGTCCATTCCCTTTTAGATTCTCATTTTAGCATCATAGTGGATAAGTTTAAGAGTTCTTACAACTCCCCTTGCTGGCAGCAAATAAGAATTGCAGCTTTAATATGGATATGAAAAACTTTAGCATATTTACACTTAAAATAATGGCTAAATATAAGATCAATTTTTAATTTTAAAAACAAGATCTCTTCCAGCTGTGATCTCTAAGTTTGAAACATATATTAAAATAATGAAAAGTAATAATAAAATTTGTCAGAGATAATAATTTCGAGAAGTCAGACCAATAATAAATTTTTAAAAAGTATTTTTTAAAGCTATGAATTTGATAGCTAGATTCAAATGTTTATATTTTTAAAATGTTTTAAAATAATGTTATGATCTTTTGGACTTTTAGATTGTATCTCTGCTTGCTGCCATTTTCCCTCTGTAAATCTATCATTATCTATGGCAGAAATAGGAGATTGACCAGTCATTTAATGTGGTCACACACTTTGCAGCCCCTGGTTTGCAGTTACTCAGCAGTTATGGGTGTCACTTATCGGTCCACAAATTTAAGATCCAGCCCATGACCCCCACATCTGTCTCCTCCGCTGCTAGTAATACAGAATTTTTGGACTGGAACCTGGATTGTTTGTCTACCGGAATCAAAGAATGAATCCATGGACAGAAGATGGTATAGCAAAGGTGGAGATTTAGTGAAAAACAAGTACAGACTCCCACGTGGGCAGGGGGGAAGTTTCCGTGGTTTATAAAGGCTGCAGTTCCTGTGTCCTGATATCCTCTTTGATTGGTCAATATTCCCTGTCAAATTGGTTACTATAGTAACTCCTGAAGCCCTCCTCCCTCATTGTCCTCCTTTTCCTTCTGGGCTTTCTTCCTTGTTCTTTATTTTATAAATATAGACCTTTTTTTGGCTACTTCCAGTTCCCTTGTCTTATGGAAATATACCTGTGGTTGCTTCTTTGTCTTATGTAAATGCAACTTTCTTGCTGCTTTCTTATCTCATGAAAAGGAACCTTCTCCCAGTCTGTAGCCAGGTGTTTTTTCCATGGACCCCAATTCTAAAAGTTCCCTAAACCTGCCTATATTCCCCCTAAAATTCCTGCTTCACTAGGGTTACTGAAAAAGTCCCAGATAGTGTCCCTTGACCTAGGTAGTTGAGTATCTACCTGGAGCAGCATCCCTCTGTGTACCTCCTCCTCTCATTAACCAACAGTGGACTTTAACTGAGTGGGAAATGCCTGTAAGAAACTAAATAATTGAGGTTTTGAGGTTATTTTGTCCTGAAAATTACAAAGTAGTTGATGTTTTTAGATAACTTGCAGCACATTAAGCACAATCCTGAACACTTTGTATGTCTCAGTTCTTGTAACAGTGAAAAGGGAAATGGGGGGCTTGCAACCCAGTTTGGTATCTGGTTGAAACTGGAGTCTTACTTCCCCAAAATGACTGACTTGGGCAGAGCTGCGGAGCATGTCCCCAAGGCCCCACCAAGACTGACTTGGGTGGAGCCACAGGGACCCTCAGGGGCCCGCCACAAGAGGAGACATATAGGTCAGAGCCTCCCTAGGAGTTCAGTTCAGGCTTTGGATCCAGAATACCCCTGAACTAGTAGATATGCAAAATAAAGTTAAACTTTAACCCCTCAGAGTGCTGGCTGACCACTCTCCCATGCATTCTGCCACAACATTTGGTGTGTTGGCTGAGAAATGTCAGTTGAGCTGGTTTTTAGACCACTGCTGATGAGAGCAGACATTGGGGCACTTGCTTCGGGCTTTGGGACCCAAGGAAGGTGTGCCTCTGGCACATTAGTTGGTTCCTAAACTTGTTGGGCCAGGAGGGACTGCAGCAATTCTGCACTCTGGTGGACCCAAAAGAGCAGGAAACACCTTTCTGGGACTTTTTGGTGGGAAGTCAAAACTCGGACTGGCTAAGGGTCCAAGTCTGGCCTCCCTTTGAAAAAGGTAGAAGAGAAGCATTCCTAGACAGTTTTCTACTGCCTCTGTTCAGGGACTCTCTGCACAATTAAAACTGATTTGGTGAATGCAGAGTATTCTGTGGTGTAAATGTGGCATGCACTGGTGTAAGTGTTCATTTACTGTTGGGTTTTATGTTTGTTTGTTTGTGGTTTTCTGTTTCTTTTTTTTTAAAAAAAACCTTCTAAATCTCTCCTGTGTTTCCGTGGTGATTCAAAGTTTTTAGTGGGAAATGCTATCTATCCTCATTGTTTAAACTAGGGGTGGTACAGGAAATTAATGCACTGTGCGGGGGGGTAGGGGGGGGTCCCTCAGCCGATCCTGCCTCCTTTCACAGACTGGAAGCCCTCAGGGGATGTCCTACTGATGGCTTAGGCCTGCTGGGAGCGGGCCTAAGCCACAGTCTGGCCTCTCTCTGTGGGAGGCAATCAGACTGATCAGGGGAAGGTGCCAACCCCATCACCCTGCTGCTGCAGCCACTGCCAGCCACTGCAGCCGCCAAAGTGTTTTCATCAACATGGACTCCAGTCCCTTCACCATGAAAAAAATGACAACTTTCTTTAGGCATTTTCAAGATGTGTCTTTCATAAGATATGACATTTCTTTCTTTCTTTTTTTTTTATCCTCACCTGAGGATATGTTTCCATTGATGTTTTGGGAATGTGGAAAAGAAGGGAAAAACAGAGTGAAACATCAGAGTGAGAGGAACACTTTGATTGGTTGCCTCTTGCATATGCCCTGACCTGGGCCCCAGCCGAGGAGGAGCCTGCAACCTAGGTACAGGCCTTTGATCAGAATTGAACCCAGACCCTGCGATAGGCAGGCCGAGGTTCTATCCACTGAGCCAAACTGGCTAGGACAGGATATGACATTTCTTAGCCCTCCAGTGGACCTTTGAGTTTTCCTCCAGGAGCAAGGTGGAAAAACCCTAGATCATCTTTTTGGATTCTTATTACCCAAGTTGCCAAGAACATTACAAGTTGCATACCAATGAGCTGTCAAAAAAGGTGTTTCCTCTGCAGTTCACTGGCAGAGGCAGGACTGCTGATAAGCCTAGGCTGGCACACCCACTGTCTCCAGGCCTTCTCAAGCCTCCAGTGCATCTTGGGCAGGGCACCCCAGTTCTGCTCAAGCCTCTACCTGAGGCTTGGGCAAGGCCACTCCCTCCCCTCCACTGATGCCCTGCTCAAGCCTCTGTGGCAGCTTGGGCAGGGCCCCTCCCTCCCCACCAGCTCCAATCAAGCTTTTGCCATGGGTTGGACAAGGCCCCCTGGCTCTGATCAAGCCTCTGCTGTGGCTTGGGCAGGACCCTGCCCCCCACCCCCCACTCTGATGAACCATCTGCCATGGCTTGGACGGGGCCGCCCGGCTCCAATGAAGCCTCAGCTATAACTTGGGTAGGGCCTCCCACTCATTTCCAGCTCTGTTCAAGCCTCTGCTGCCCTGCCAAAGAAGGTAAATAAACAAAAGTATTATAGGGCAGACTCTCATCTTTCAGGATAGGGTACTCAGGCTCTATGAAAGAGGTGGGGCTTGAGCATGAACTTGATGGATGAGTAGACTTTTATATTGACAGAGAGAGTGGGCCAGGATGTTTCAGGTGAGTGGAGCAGCAGAGACACATGAATAGACAGGAAACATCTCTAAGGAGAGTGAGTAGTCTCAGTTTAGGTGGGACAGAAAACTTATGTTATTGAACATTGTGAAAAAAGGCAGGTAAGAATAATTGTCACCAAATTATGAAGGTCCCTATTGAGGAAAATACAGTTATTTTATAGGCAGAAAGAACATCCTTAATGTTTGTAGAATATTGAGCTATCAGTGAAATATAGATAATGCCTAAAGATCTAGGCAGAGAGTGATCATTAATACACACACATAGGCACATGTGTGCATATTATTTTAGCTATGGTAATCTTCATATGGTGTCTGCATATATGTTTTCTCAAATTTTATCTGAACCACTATCAAAAGTTATATCTATTAACAGTGTTTATGCTATTGCATTCTCTTGCTTTCTATATTCTTTAATTTAAAATAAATGAGATATCACAGACAAAGTAAGTGAACATAATTTTTACTGGAGAAATATATACATATGGGTCACATAACATACAGCAAAAGAATTTATAATTTTTACCCCAAGTCCAATTCCCCAAAGATAAGCTCTTTTAACTGCCTCTTTTAGTCTGGAGTGATAATTACCTTCATTATTTTAAATGATATGTTTACACCCTTATTTCTTGACTAATAAAATTTTTAAATTATCTTTTGACTTCTTAATACAAAATAAGACAATTTATCTCATGCTATTCCATTTTTCTTGATTTGATATTTTACATCATTATTTTAGTTTTTTAAACTACTTTTGTAACTCTTAATAATATTATTAACTAGTGGCCCAGTGCACGAAATTTGTGCACTTGGGGCGGGGAAGGGGAGACGTCCTTCAGCCTGGTCTGCAATCTGGGACCCCTAGGGGGAATGTCTGAATGCTGGTCCCTAACCTCCCTCCCATGGTGGCCTGGTTGCCTCTCACTGCTCTCCCTTGTGGCCTGATTGTCCCTAACCCCCTCTGCCTCGGCCCCTGCCACCATGACTTTGTCTGGAAGGATGTCTGGTCTAATTAGCATATTACCCTTTTATTAGTATAGATTTCTCTTTATTTTTCCATTAACTGACAATACTTCCCTACTTCCCCATTGTGAGATAAGGCTGAGTACTCCAGCCCTTCTCTCCACAAGTTCTCTTTTTCCTAAAAGTCCAACTTCCACCATAAAATTGTCAAGATTATTAACATTTATAACCTCTCCAGTAACTCTAACCAAGTCTTTTTACCTTTTGACAATACATTGATGGTAAAATTTGAAAAACCAAAAACCAATCTTTACACTGGTCTGATCATACCCATATAATTCAGTGCCAAACCAAGTTGTATGCTCAAGTCAGTTTCCTCTTTTTAGGTTCAATGCCTTCACCTTTTGATCACCCTACAAAAATGCTTTTAGAGTTAAAGCTAATTCAATTGTCCTTTTAAATACTTCATCAATTATTAAGTTCATGTCACATAATTTTGCTTTTTATCTTGACAATAAATTTCATGATCAAGATGTTTTGTTTGTTTTCTGTGAGGTTTTTAATTGCCTTTTTTAAAAAAACTTGTGTTGGTCATATTCATTATACCCTGTTTTTTCCCTTGTTTTTACCTTGTGCAATTAGTATGTTCTGATCTCTAAAAATATTAGAGACCTTCTAAATATCTTTCTCTAGGGTCTGTGTTCTGGTTGTTATTCTTTCTTTCCCGCTATTGATTTTCCTCATATGCCTGGTAATGCTTGATTATCCATTCAAGATCATAGAGAAGAGGGTAGCTGGTATGAGTTTTTCTGCTATTTCATTTAGCAACTGAAGTTTCTCCCTGTGAGAGAATTATAATTGGCAGCTCTGCAAGGGACTGATCCTGGCAAAGAGAATGACTGGATCTCTAATTAACTCTGTACATATCAATATAATCCACTCTTCCTTGCTGTAGAGAAGAGGATAGTGGACATGTGTGGTTATTTTTTGTCTTTTTCTTTTTTTTCCACATAAACAAGATTGCTCTGGTAGCCCAATGGCTAATAGGTTTTACTTTAGGGAAAATAGGTCAGAATCCTTTCTCTGACTGTAGCCCTCCAAATTCCAGAATGAGGGGGGCTTTAAGTGGTTGGGGATATAACATCCCTCTTGGAATCTATGACTTTCTCCCTATACTTTGGTTAGGTTTCCTTAGAGATACATATGCAATACTTTACCTGGAGAGAACACCAGCTGTCTGGGCTCTGTTCTGGGTGTGGGGCAATGGAATGGGCACATAGACTGGTACAATGATCCCATAAAAGATTGTTTCAACTTAATTTCCCTTTCTATACTTCATATTTAGTTAATTCTAAACTTAGAGTCTTTAGAGGTCCCACTAAACAGATATTACTCCCTGGTAACACTTTAGGCAGACTTTACCCATTGTCTTGTTTTAAAATTCATTTCTATCCTTTCTTTATTTCAGACATTTTATATATATATATATATATATATATATATATATATATATATATATATTCACTGATGACAGTTATTCCCAGTCATCATCTTGTTCTCTCAGATGCCATTGGTATATTCTTTGTGAACTTTATACATACACTACCTCATCAACTCAGCCTGCTACTGTTGGTGTTAGGGAAAAAAAAAGATGAGAAGCAAACAGGGATGTCAATCACAGTATCTTCTATTTTGCAGAGATATCACTCAGTTTAGAATCTCCAATTACAGATTTCCAAAAGGAATACAGGTTTCCAATATAAAGAATAAGAAGTAGAGGTTGCTACTTGAGGAGTCAAGTGGTATAAAGGAAATGAAGACGTAGTGGTAATCAGCTATTGATCATATTTCTCAGCCTCATAAAGAAAATTGGGCTAAGCTGATTTTTGATGAAGGAGATGCATTTGTAGTAGTTTTAGAATCTTTAATTATTGTCCTTTCAATGGTATCTGGTTCCGTGGTTGCTCTATTTCAAACTTGCTTCTGCACATTCAGTTTCCTGACTCAGTGTCTTGAAGAAGAATGTTTCATTCCCATCTCTACTAGATGTCTCCACAAAGAATTTAACCAGAGTTTAATTTTTATCCCCACCATCATTGTTATTATAGAAAGAATTGTAGAACACTGGTTCCTTTTCTAACCTCTTAAAATCCCGTTGGATTTTTAATCTGCAATTCCCAGTGTTTGCCAGTTTAGTACCATCTGCAAATTAGTTAATGTGCAGTTTAGCCTTTTTTTGAAATCAGTAATTAAGATGTAAAGTAAGACTGAGCCTGAGACTAATTCCCTTGGCTCCCACTGGGACCTCTCCTGAGCCTAATAACTCTTTTATCATCACCGCTGGTTTATCTGCTTCCAGCCATGTCTCAGGACATTTTACTGGGTCTATAATTAAGTTGATTTATTAGTTTACTACAATAATTTTATTTTTAAAATGTTGTCAGATACATATACTTATTTTGTTTAGCTGTATATGTACTTGCATTGGAATAGCCAAAGAAGAGAATATTTATAGCCAAGCTGACCTTGGTATTTTCTGATAGACAAACATGTAGCCTGGAGATATACAAAGATTGTTTCTTAATATTAGCTCTATTATTTAACTGCAGCCAAAGTTCAGCATAAAAAGTATAATTTTATAATTAAATGATATTTTTCTTCTATCTTATTTATTTTTAATATATATTTTTTGATTTTTAGTATCTTTCCACTCCATTAGGATAGAAACAACAAAAACAGTAACTCTATTTTGGTAATTTTTTTTGATTATTCCCCAATCAACCATAGAACAAATTTTTTTTGTTTTTGTTTTTGAATCTTTGGCATTTTCTATTAGCTGCCAATTATCTATGTCTCAGACTGACGTTCCAATAATTAAATATTCAGGTGCACTGATCTTGCCACCAAGAGTTTTATGAGCATTTGAGAAATTTGTTTAAGTTTAATTGGGAAATTAAGCCATGGGGCTACATTACTGCAAAGCTATACTGCTGTGTTCTGAGTAACTAGACTAATCTAGGTCAGAAAAGCACAATAGGACATACAAACTCCCAAAGAACTCAAAATTGTGCTTTTAATGACTGCCAAATTCTGAGATACTTAAACCTTCCCATTCACAGACCAACTCTTTCTTCTTTTTGGTGTACAGATTAGGTTCTGGTTTATAATCTACATATTCTTAATGATTTCTAGCCCCTGCCTCTTCTTTCTGGTTCTCCTCTCTCTTTTCAGAACTCACTCATGTATTTTATTACTTGTGTGTTTAGAAAATATATTGCCTTTTTTTTTCCTGCAGCATCAGATAACACTCCCAGAACTCTGAACATCTTAGATGTTGATTTCTCTGTTTCTGGGAAACACATCCAGACAAGCAGTAAACATTTTTATTTCACTATAAGTACTTGAGAGTTTATGATGTATACATGACTGTAGAATGATTATTTTTTTCCCCAGATGGTTTTTAGCTACCTCCTGGCAGAGATAACCAAATGAACGGGCCTTTTTCACTTCACATTTTCTTGAAGACCTGCTTAACATAACTGAAATTTATCAAAAGAGAAAGAAAAAAAGAGAGAAGAGAAACTGAGGAATAGAGAGAGGAAAGGGTAAAGAGAGGGAGGGAAGGGAGAAAAAGCTTGAGCATATGTGGACTCGTTTCTAATTTTGAACTCAACCTTTCCCAGCTGTTTTCTATTATCAGTACAGTTAAGACACTTAAAAAAATTTCCCGGATTTTTCTTGGGTGAAAAATTTCACAGCTACATGGTCACATTGCCTACTTTTTTGCCTTTTTAGTAAGTAAAGTAGAGAAATTTACTGAAGACCTGTACATGGCTTTAAGAGAAAATTATGCATATTTAAGATTTCTGAAATCACAAATCTCTTGAGATAGATACAGAAGCATTAGGGTCTTTTTTTTTTTTAAGATTGAAGCCTTTTAATTAGAAATTTAAGTAAAGTTGAAAAGAGTTTTGTCAATGGTGTTCTCAGCTCTGCTATTCCTTGTGACTTGTTTCCATCAGATCTAACAATCCTGATTTTGGCTTGTTATTACTGTATTCTTGGTTTTGATTATATATTAATTTAGTCTTCCTGCTATTTTACATTGATGATAACTTACAATAAAGCTCTACTAAACCTAAATACAATATGTAAGAATAATTAGCATGCTGCTTTGTTTCTCTATGCATATTTTGGGAATAACATACAATGGGCATATATAAAATGCATAATCTTGAATATCACTTTAAAAACATCTTATAGCCCTAGCTGATTTGGCTCAGTGGGTAAAGTGTTGACCTGTGGATGGAAAATTCCCTGGTTCGATTCTGGTCAAGGGCACATGTCCAGGTTGCAGGCTCAATCCTCGGTGGCGGGGGAAAGAAGGGGGGTGCAGGAAGCAGCTGATCAATGATTGATGTTTCCCATCTCTCTCCTCCTTCCTTACTCTTTGAAAATAATAAAAATATATTAAAAAATAAAAAACATCTTACAATTGCTTATTTTTTTCAGATAATATGATAGGCTATATTAGAATATTGGGATAATAGTGTTCTAAATAGATAAGTAGAATTTGTATAGCTAGTAAATAGTATTTTCTACTTCTGGCTGTATCAAAGAATTTTGGGAACAGGCCTTTGACAGTAAAAACTTTTGGTCCATGATGTTGAATTAAACAATGATCCTTCATGTATCTTATTTGGGTATGCTATTAAAATAAAGTACTTTTGTCTGGTAGGCATGGCTCAGTAGTTGAGCATCGACCTATGAATCAGGAGGCCACAGTTTGATTCCAGTTTGGAGCACATGCCCGGGTTGCTGGGGCAGGAAAGAGGCAGCCGATCAATGATTCTCTCATCATTGATGTTTCTCTCTCGCTCCTTCTCCCTTCCCCTCTAAAATAAATATAAGTATATAAATAAAATATAATGATGTACTTTGGAAGTTATAAGGCAACTTAGAAATAAATTACTCTACTATTTAAACTTAGAGATAATATAATTAAGTTCAGAGACTTTAATCCATTAGCCAAGGCAAACCAGAGTGTTAGCAGCTACAGAACTAGAACTAGAGCAGCTAGTGAGAGTATTCTGCTACTCTCTCACCATCGAGATTCCTGCTTCAACTGAGTATGAGAGAAGCACTGAAAAACATACAGGCTTGTCCTTTAAGAGGAAATATCTATAGCTATGGCTAGCACCAACAAAAAATCTCTGAAAATATACGTAAATGAGTAAATGAATTTTTATGCTACTGTGTATTCTAAAAGTAATAGGTGATTGTTTTTGAAAACCTTTGGCTAAACTCAGAGAGAAATGAGCAGAATATAAACTACAGAAGAGTCCTGGGTTAATCTGCTTGATATTAAAGTTAACTATAAAGAATGCACTATTTAAATATGCAAAACACTTAAAACGCTGACTGTTTCCAAATGTATTCATCCTTTGCATTATATAAAACATTTTTAAAAATTCTAAAAACTGGGAATTCTGTATTAATTAATAACCTGTTCTTCCATTAGAATGTACAATTAATTATGGAAGAGGTCATAGACACCATTAGGTGGCAGTATGACACAAAACTATTGTTTCTATTAAAAGCTTACAGTTCAATTTCCACATCCACATTGTACTCAGAGTAAGTGCTTAAATTGTACAACCGGAGTGCAAATTAGAGACTGATCCAGGAAAATGAGACAGAACTGAGAGAGAAAGGTAAAAAAAAAAAAAAAAAAAAGGACTGGGAAAGAGCAATAAGAGCATGAAAACCGATGACAGAAAAAAATGATGTATTCCAGGAAGACCAACAGAACTTCTCTCTACCATGTTGACTTAGTGCTTATGTGATACAAACATTGCAAAGTTTGGAAAATGTTTTGGACAAATTTATTTTATTTAAAAATTGAAAGAAAAGTCATTTAATTACTCTGTGATGTTGTCTCTAACTTCAAAATAAAGAGTAACCCACATTCCATCCATCATTAGATCTATAGACAACCATCCTTTTAATTCCTAAGAATTGGGTATTTACTTTAGGATAATTTTGTATGATAATGATTTAACATATAAAATCTATTTAAAAAAAGAAGATTTAGGGCCCTAACTGGTTTGGCTCAGTGGATAGAGCGTCAGCCTGCGGACTCAAGGGTCCCAGGTTCAATTCCGGTGAAGGGCATGTACCTTGGTTGTGGGCACATCCCTAGTAGGAGGTGTGCAGGAGGCAGCTGATCAATGTTTCTCTCTCATTGATGTTTCTAACTCTCTATCCCTCTCCATTCCTCTCTGTAAAAAATCAATAAAATATATTTTAAAAAATAAAGAAGGTTTAGGTTTAATAAAACTTTAAAAAATAATCCACTTTCTTTTTTTTGGAGAATATGGTCATGAAATGCAACTTACTCTAAAGCTTTGGCATTCCTTATAAACAGCCTGTTTTATCAATGTTAACAGAAAGAAAAAAATTGAGAGACTAACTCCAAACTTTCTATTTACCCCAAAATTACTTTGTACAAAGTACAATAGACACCATGCTTAGGTAAAATTCTTTGCTGATATGGAAACACTGTATTTCTTGGTAGGAATGTGGAAGGCGGTGAAGCTGGAAGGCTCTATTGCTTTAATTGGTCAAAGGTGGATGTAAGTTTTGAAGGGCACAACATAATACTATGATTTTTAATACTTTTCACTCCTCTCCTCCCTTTGTATGGCCAGCTCCTAACATAATGAGAGAAAAGTAGCCCACTGGGACCCGCTCACTTCTGTGCCACGTTTTAACAAGGCATGATCCTCATTAATGCGAGGGACTTTTTGGAGCCCCAGTGGTACCCTCTTATAAACATGATTTGTCTAGTACCCAGATCTGCAATAGTATAGACTTGCCTGTCAGGTTCTTTTTTTTCCGGATTATTCTCCACAGTAGTGATCTAGTCTGGTTAATTTGATATTTTAGTGCAAATCCATAAACTTGGCTAACTTGAGAGTGTTATCATTCACGTGTATTGAGATTTTTAAAACTAAAAACTTTATCCAGCCTTCCAGAAAACAAAAACAGTGCAGTTAGGATCTGCTCTATATACAGGGTGCCTGATTCTTTCATGCTCCAGGGCATACTGCTAACACCAGCTGTGGTCAGGGGAAAAAAATCCCCATCCCTGTGATGTAATACAGTACAATTAGGCACATAATGTAGATTTTATGCTTTTCTTTGAAACATCTGGCATGCACCACTTTCTAAAACCAAACCTTGGAGAGCCAGACCTCCCGTAGCATTTTAATATCAATGTGTCTTTCACATATTAGTTACCTAGTGTTTGTGCCAGTTTTTGAAAACACCACATTCTAAATATCAGCTCTTGAATGAGTGTAAATTCAACATGCCTGCCAGGGGGTTATGTGTTTGGGGTAGAAACTAATATCTGCCTTAATCTGAATACCAAATGAATTTTAGATTGCCATTCTAGCCCAGAATTAACATTAGCCCTTGGGAAAATCATTGCTTATGTATTCTTTTCAGTTACCTGGAAATAAGAATCAATCTATTTAAACCTTGTTGCTAATATTACACTTGTATTTCTGGCATATTAGGAAAATGTGTATAGAATGATTACTTTGTTCTCAGAAAAAAAAAAGTTAGCAATTAAAAGTTTTAAACTAATTATCTCCAAGAGGAGAACAATAGGGGTTGAGGTAACTGTTCTAGTAAAAGGCACTGGTCTTGTCATGCCATCTTCATAGAATTCCATTTTCCCATAAAATCCACATCTGAACAAACAAAAGATAAAAAAGAAACACAAATTATACAAAATGAAAGACTAAAAATAAAATGAGAGAAGCCCATTTGTTCAGAGAGTTTAAAAATATAGTAAAATGTTTATAAAAATGTACAGGCTCAGTTGGCATTTAGTCCTGATTCAATTAATTATGCTGAAATTTTAATAAGTAAATTATGGACTTATTTGAACCAACTACAACATGAATGAACTATAAAACAGTAAAAAAGAAAAACTAAAAGAAAAATGTTGTAAGTTGCATAGACAATTGTCTACCTCCCAGATAATTGCTTTAAGACATGTTAATAAGTTTAATGAAGAGATGATATGGATATTTATTTTAACATTAGGATGTCAGGTTGATTCTGAACAGTAGATTCAGTGCCTCAGTGTTATTTGGTAGAAGTATTGCAAAGATCTTAGGAAATTGTTCTTGAACTCTCAAGGCCTTGGTTTTTGTCAAATTGAAGAGTTGGTTATTATGAAATGGCTTTGAAGGTAGTTTTCATACCTAAAATACCGAATCCATGGATTTTAATGTAATACCCTATAATTATGCGGTGAATGCCTTGCTTTGTGTCTTGTTATTTGTACATTTTGATGCTTTCACATCATCATGGTTTTTAATAAATATTAAAAAGCAATGGTCAAAACACTATAACATAAAATACTTAGAAGCAGATGGCAGTGCTTGATATGTCTAAGTAGAGGGACAGATGGAGCAGGACTTATTTTAAACCTGGAAACTTGGAAGGGGGTAAATGAGAAGACTTATTTTTTCCTCTTATTTAAGATGTAATTTGGTGTAAGGACAAAGAGTACCATTTCAACTATGTAAAACAATATATAGAAAGGAAAAAAATGAGTTCTAACAGGCTGACCTAATATGAACCACTTTCCCTAAACTAAAAATCATAGTATGTCATGTAAAATGTTATAGTATTGTTTTAGTTGAAATACAAACGTAAGTTAGAAAAACTAGAAAATTCATAATTGCAGAGTCAAGTAATACAGAGGCAGAGTATAAGCCAGTGAGTCAGGGCTCTGGTCCTTGGGATACTGACAATGGAGTATAGGTCCAAGAAGGAAAGAGACCATCTGCCTCAAGCTTACTTCATAGTCATGGGGGTGAAACCAAGAGCCTGTGAGCGCTGCCCCTTTCTTAAAGGACATTCTGGGAAGAGTTAAAAAACTTGTCTGTAGGTGATAGATAAGTCTCCAACGATAAATAAAAAGCCCAGAGTGTGGAGTCCAAATTTATATATCCACATTGTATATGATCCCCAGGTTGAAGAAATCAATGAGCTATCTAGTCCTAGACTAACAAAACCTCTGGGGTGTTCTGTGAAAGCAACTGTAGGGACACTTCCACAGGGTACAGTACACAATCCCTCCACATGAAAAAAAAGCAACAAACCAACATACAAACTACCAAAACAACGGCAACAACAATAAAATGCCAACTGAAAATAAGCTCACAATAAAAATTATAAACAACATAAGGAAATGAAAACCGTAAGAGAAAGTCAGCAGAAACACAAACAACTGCCCCCATAAAGAACAATCCAAAGGTTAGTACCAAATATGTATATGTCGATAACATTGAAATTGTGAGAGTGGGGATACAAATGATCATTATTTTCTAACTTGTATTTTTCTCTAGGCCATAAAATGTCCATCGGTAACTGGTATTTACTTTAGAACAAGAAAAAATATTGGGAAGGCCTCTTTTGCAGCATTCAACATACTAATTCTTGAGGGAAACTTGCAAGTTGCTCTCAGATCAATGGTAATATAAATGTCAAAATTTCCAGTTGAACTTTAACTGAAAGGCTGCAAGCAACTGTAACAGTTTGGTTTGTAATAAAATTTTATTTTTATTCTTGAATAGCCCTTCTATTGCTTGTTATTTAAATCAATATTCTGGAAATGCTTCTGTAATCGTGGAAATAATTATTTCCCAACTCAGGATTATGTCCCAAAGACCTCTCTGTTCTCTGACAACAGTGGGAAAGGTATGGCAGTTTCAATTATGAGATACTTTCATTAGTACATTGTCTTAATGTGATGATTAAAATATGTGGTAATTCACTAATATCAGAATTTCCAGACACAAGGTAGTTAAGTTACATTAGAAAGCAAGAGAGTATTGAGCTAGAAGTGAGAATATATTTTCCCTGGTCTGTAGAAGTACAAATAACCGTTCTTTTTCTTCAAAAATATCACCGTGGAGCCCAGAGGGTAACATGCACTCAGCCCTCAGTGAAAGGAGGGGCCAGAGCTAACAAGGGGCTGCCTTCAAAGATGGTTAAAACCCAGGGGGACTGTCATCACAGGTTTTTGGCCTGGAAAGGTCTTTGAAGATGTTTGGATTTTCACTTAACAGGTGGTCTCTGTGCCTGCTGCCCTCTCTGCTGATCTGAAGACACACAGCTCAGCACGACGTCTCCCTGCTTGTTTTTTTTCTGCAGGTAAGACTTCAGGAACCTCTCCTTTTTTCCAGGTAACGATTACTTTTCCCATGAGAAGGTTATGGTTTCCCTTCCCACACTTCCCACCCACTACTAAGTGGTGCCCACTCTTTGAGAGAAATACCTACCTGTCCTTGAAGGATACTAGACAGGAAAAGCCCTACAGGAGAAGCAGTAAGGTGAAAAGGGCCCACTAGATGGCAGAATTGATCAAGCAGATAGGTTAAGGCTGTGAGCTCAGGGAACAAAATCTGGATGGGGAGAAAGTGTTCTGAGAGTGAGTGCCTCCACGATTCCCAATACCTCTCCAGACCACCCCCACCCACCCCCAGGTGCTGAGCTACCCTGGTCACACTGCGTTTACATTCCACAAGGAAGGGGTACCTTAGGGAGTGTCATCGCAGTGTCTGCCAGTTGGCAGTAAGCACTGTGATGCTCTGTCACCAGAGGTAAGAGAGACCCCTGAACGCTTTAATTTGAGAAGGGGTGACCTCCAAGACTGAAGCACAGAGCATTAAGAAATCTGCAAAGACCAAACAGAAGCGATTTCTTCTGTAAGGTGTAAATTTCATTCTTAGTTGAATTTGAGCTCCATAAACATTATACCTTAACCTTTACTTAATGATGGCTTATAGGGTCAATTTTATCTTTTCCCTTATTTGTAAATAAGCAGTCACCGAACCTTATGCATGCTCTGAATCATGGGTAGTACATATGCTGGGCTCTCAATTATTTCAATTAATTGAGATTTAGAACATTGAGCTTGTATTTTCTATACAAACGCGGAATGGTGAGTTAGACTGTGCATATACAAAGTTTAAGGAGAAAGAGGACACTGGCATGAATAGCTATGTGAGTCCAATTTAGTAATAGTTGGTTTATTGGCAGTATGAAAATTATTGGAATTATAATTTCTGTATGCATTGATGGGATGTTATTGAGTGATAACCTTATTTTAGATTTTATATTTCGCTTATAACAGCAACTCAAAAAGCTGAAGTGGAATTGAGGACTATCATTCTTGTTCTCTCTTTTTTTGTGTGTTACATTTTTATTTTGGAATAATTTAAGATTTAGAGAAAAGTTCCAGAGATAGTACAAGAACTCCCATTAGCACATCATTCAGGTTTCTCTCATATTAACATGCTACTTAACGGTACATTTGTCAAAGCTAAGACATTAACTTTGATAAAGTACTAGTGACGAAGCTACAAAGTTTATTTGGATTTCACTGGCTTTCCCAATCATGTCCTCCTTTATTCCAGGATCCGATTCAGGACACCATGGTTCATTTTGCGTCCTTCCCTTTTTGCAAAATTAGTGCTGAAGTGTAAGGTAGCATCATTGCTTCCAACTTCTGCTGCCTGTTTGCTTTGATGTGAACCACTTTAAAGCCTACACATTTAATGCAAATCTCATGGGTGTTGGGTCAAATGGGAACCCAGCGTGAGCGAACCCAAGCCTGAGACCCTTCAGATTGTGTTAGTGCCTTAATGTCCTTCCAACCTCTCAGCTCCCTACCTCACCAACCTACATAAAAAGAAACCTTGCATTCCATCTGTTAAAGAAAAAGAAAAGATGAAGAAAAGAAAAGAGAGAAATCTCCAGGCAGTACTTTGCTATTGAGGAGATACAAATGGGTTTTTAAAGCATCCTTGGACACAGTTTCTTTTCTTCATTGCTTGTGTTAGCCAATGACTGAATTATTGTTTCTTTGAGAAGAATAATAAAGTTTTCTAATCATCCAGAGTTTGTGATATAGAAAATCCAGGTATCCCTGCTTTGGTCATCTTATTTTGTTTTCTCGTGTCAGGAATCATTCAGTATCAACACTAGGAAAGGTGTTGCAATGCTTTCTTGGTCCCACAAAATAATTGTTAACTGGAAAAAGGATAAAACAGAACAGGAAAAGAATAACATAGAATAAGTGTAAATTACTAAGAGGGATCTTAGGACAAAATCACTTTTCATTGCCTATGCAACAGGAGAGATCTTTACATGCTGACAACCACTTACAAACAATATACTCCAGACAGTCACTTGAGGGATATGAAAAGGTTACATTTATTGTTATTATCACTTTTGCGCATAACTGATGGGGCTGACTATCTATGACTGAAAAATAACTTCCTGGCTTCTCCGCTGTCATCTCTGTGCTTGGGTTATGCCTGTGACAGCCACACCCATAGGAAGCGTATATTGAAACCAGAATCAAAGGCGTGGGCGTGGGAACCCACCTGCATTAAGGAAACACTGAAGCTTCTCTGCGTGCAGATGAGTATTAAGTCACTAGGGAGATCCCTGGTGATTTCCCACTTGAGAGATGTGAAAAAGATGGCCCAGTCAGACTGACAGCAAAGGCTTAGCAACTTGTCAAAAACACACAGGCTTAAAATTGTTTTAAGAATCATCTTGATAAAACGATCGCAAATATTTTCATCAAGTATTTTGATTTGTCAGCGACCCTTGAAGGAACAACTCCCTGCATAAGGAAGCATTGGGATTCATCTGACAGGTCTTCTCTGACCTTGTGAACACTTTGGTCACAATTAACAGAGTTCTTTTATGGCTTGAGACAGAGACAAGAGCTGAAGAGCTAAGTGACATGAAATTGTGGGTCCCCCCCCCAAATTGACTAGATAATTACATTGACTATTCTTTTTTGTTTATGAATACCTTCACTGCAGTTGAACCATCTATTGTATCATTTTAAAATAGGGAATGCTCAATGTTGGGCAAATTTCTGGTGCAAATTGAGAGACTGATAGCAAATCTTGATGCTGATTACTCCATCTTATCATTGTAATTTACATCACAGAAGTAAAATTCACTTTTTTTGTTCTTTGTGGAGGAGTTATTTTATTTTATTATTTTATTTTATTTATTTTTTAATCCTCACCTGAGGATATTTTTTTTCATTCATTTTTTTTAGAGAGAGTGTAAGAGAGAGGGAAAGACAGAGAGAAATATCGATGTGAGAGAAACACATTGTTTGGTTGCTTCCTGCATGAACACTGACCAAGGCCTGGGCCAGGGAAGAGCCTGCAACCTTGGTATGTGCTCTTGACTAGAATCAAATCCAGAACCGTGGGATCCTCAGGCTGATGTTCTATCACTGAGGCAACCCGGTTAGGGCAAGAGTTGTTATTTTAAATTAAGTCGAAAATATATATTGAGAATGTATCCTGCATTGGTTTAGTTACATGCATTGCTGTTTGCAATTTAATTAACAGCATTTCTTAGACACATTCTATGTGCTGTGCAGCATGGGGGTTTAAAGTACTGAAAACCATAGTGCTTAAATTTTTAGTACTTAATTGTGGAGAGAAGGAGATAGAAAAAAGTGAGGAAAAATAGGACAAGACAAAAAACACTACATAATAGCAGTTATTACTTTGCTAAATTGTAATCTAGTTTGTGAAGTTTGTGTTTCCATATTCAATAGGTTTGTTTCTGGGATCACAAAGGTTCGTGTTTATAAGAGTAACATTTTATTAAGACTTGGATTAGAGGATAACTTCCCTAACAACTATGTAATTCCAATGTAGGATCTTAATAAAGTCTCACTATCTTTCTCCTTTTGCATCATATAATTCATTATACAATAAGTTAAACAGAAACATTCCCAGGTATGTCCAAAAGCAGAAGGATTTTGTGAGCCAAGTGGTTTCTGTACTCAGCAAAGAAAGTTTTTAATTAGACAAAAAATAATCAGTGGGTTCAGGATACTAGTTCAAGTTCTATTCTAGTTCATTTTGCATTAGAATCTGTAAAGGATAAAAAAGTCAATGGACTTTTATCTCCTCCCGTCCCCCCAGTACAGGGTCAACTGGATAAGAACAGCTGAGTAAGAATATGCAGCATCCAGTTGTAATACAAGGAGCCGAAGACAGAGTTTCAGAAAGTCTAATTTAAGACTTTGGATAGAGAATAAAAAAGATGCCTCTAGAAATATGCATAGTCAACAGAAAAGTTTATGGAGATGAATTTCATTGGTGAAAAGAGAAGCACTTAGGATTAATTATAAGGATTCATGGAAGGCATGATGTTCGTACAGGATTTTGAAGAGCAGGTTAATATTAGAAAGCCTGGAAGAAGAATCAAAGTAATTCCAAGAGGACAATATGTGAGAAGAATTACATAGTCACACATCTGCCAGATGTCCCTTGGAAACAATGGTAGACCTGTTTTAGTATATGGGCACATTAGGAAATAAGGTTACAAAAGTGAGGGCAATCCCTTAGTGCCATGCTACAGAGTTTTGACTTGGTTTTGAAGTGTTGGGAAGATGCAAGTTTTTAACACAAGGATGACACGATGAAGGTATTATTTTGGAAGGTTAATATAGAAAAACATGGTAAGGTTGATGTAGAGATTAATTAGAGGCTAGATAACAAATTGGAACAGTTCAGTTTTGTAGCCAAAGGGACTGAATCAGAGTGGGGACAATTGGAAATATAAAGGAAATGAAGGATATGAGAGATAATTCAAAGATAAAATTGCCAAGACAAGACTTTGCTCTTAATTGGATTTGGGGAATGACTAGGGAGAAAAGTTGAAAATAGTATGAAAGCTTTGTGTCTTCAAGACTAGGACAGTGGTGATCAAATACATTCCAATTGAGAAAAAAGGATACCTATATCACAGGGCTGTCATGAGAAGATGAAATCTAAATAATAACCAATAAGATGAAGAGGTGATGAATTCGTTATCAGGAATCTTAACTTTCTGATTACCTAAGTAGAGATGGCTAAAAGTACCATTCTCAATTACTCCGCAGGTATAAAAAATCCTCTGTGACTAATTAAAGAAACAGAGGTCAGCACCGAATCAGCTGTGAACATGACCAGAAACATGATCCAAATGCCCAACACCATTTGGTAGTAGGTTAGGTTAATAGAGAAGGCAGCAAGGCATCACACAAAAGGAAATAAAGAAAGGCAATTTATTGTGTGTGTTTGCAGCATACCAAGTGCTTTAACTCCTACATCTTATGTAAAAAATCATTAAGCTAGATGGTAAGACGCTCACTATAGAGGTGAGAAAATTGGCAATCAGATTGTAAATGAATGAACCAACGCTTCTCAATTAAAAAGCAGCAAAGCTGGTTTTCTGATTCCAAGGCCAGCATCTTTTATGTACCTTTGTCTAAACATACCTGGACAACTAACTCAGCCTGGGCAATATAATCACTCTGAAACACTATTCCTACATCTATAAGGTGGGAGTGATAAGATTAAAATAATGTCAAAGGGTTCCTAGCTGTTTTGGATCAGTGGATAGGGCGTCGGCCTTCAAACCAAAGAATCCCAAGTTCCATCTCCCTCAAGGACATAGTGTCTCGGTTGCAGGCTTCTCCCTGGCCTGGGCCTTGGTCAGGGCGCATGCAGGAGGCAACCAATCGATGTGATTCTCTCACATTGATATTTCTATCCGTCTTTCCCTCTCTCCCACTCCTTCTAAAAAATCAATGGGAAAATATTCTCGGGTGAGGATTAACAAAAGGAAAAATAATAATAGTGTGAAAGGATGTGTAAGTTGTTGTATACTGGAACATAGTAGTTTTTATTAGTAGTCATTAGTAGTTATTATTAGTTAGATCAGCACATATCTTTGAACAGGTAGAGGTAGTTATGAAAGGATTGAAGTATGGCTGATATTCTCTAATCATCTGACTTAAAATTTTCAAAATTAATTTTTATTGAATAAATACCTGTCAAATATTACTTCCACTTGATTTATTTATGAAAATGAAACCATAGACTTATTGTCTATTTTGGTGATACAAGAGAGTTTTAAGAATCATTTAAAGATTATTATGAACTTATTTGATTTACAGTCATGAGACTCCTTGAATATATTATGCTAATATAGCTCTCCGATAAAAATCACACTCCCATACCAAACTCATGGCAGTGCTTATTTTAAAGCCTTTAGCATGTGTAAAAACATGCCCAGACTTTCAAAATTACGGTTACCATTTTATGGTATCATATTGTGTTTGTCTTCTATGAAAACCTGCCACATTCAATAGCCATATGTATGTTAATGAAAGAATAATCATGACAACTAATAGAATACAAGAGCCATGTCAGAGTACGACTATCAGAGCAAATCAAAACAAAACTGCGTAAAGACAATATGAACCCAGATCTGAAGCCTCATGGTTCTTAACTAGTTTTATGTTAATGAAACAATTATTAGAACACACAAAACCCTTCCTTTATAATTTGATAAATTGAGTGGTGATGTGAGTTAATTGAACCATTGGTGTGATAATAAGATGCAATTGGTATGATTTATCAGAGGATGACATGGTTGCAGGCATTGCTCCCGCAGAAAACAATGGCTGTTAGTACCACTTCCTGAGGTGAGTAGGTAAGCCATAAACCTAGGTTACTGTTACACGGGCCATAAAAATGAGGGGTCCGTTTTGACTTCCATCTAAGAAAATATTTTAAGGCTGCCTCTTTAGAGCCACACTTACTAATTTTGCACTTACTTTTCCATAAACAAAATCACCTAGTTTGTATAGGCTATTTCATAATCTTAACATACTTAGCTACGTATTGAAGTGAAAAACTCCTATGTCTCTAAAAGCTTTGAGTCTAATATGCGTAATAAAAGGTTCATCTTGGATCTTTCTTTCTAAGTTACATTATCTTGTGGAGATATTTTCACAAACGGTTATTCTAGCAGAATAACCCTCTAGGGTTTTGCAGCCTGAGAAAAAAGACCTGTGCCTTTTCATATATGATTCAGAGAATATATTACATGCTACCCACTGTCTAGTGGGGAGAAAGGAAGAAATGATCACAAAGTCTGTTAGATTAAAAAAAAAGATATTCACATTGTTATATTTCATTATATCTTAAATTACTTCAAAATAAATAAAGATAAATCAATGTTATTGGATATCTGAGATATATTTATTTGGATATCTAGTTTATTTCTACCATGTAGGGATTCTGGCAAAACATTTAGCATTTGTCTATGCTATGAAAAATAAAGCTAGGGTCAGGGAAGAAGCTTCTATCTAAGCTAAGTAGCATAAATTTTAAAATACTAATGAGATTTCCATTCTTCATTAATAATATTCATTTGCTGAATTGATATTTTTAAATTCCATTATATACATTTTGGGGAAAAATATAGCTATATATATACACACATACATATTTAATTTTTATAACCACTTCTTATGTTGGCATGATCAATCTAACTATTAAAGGTGAAGTAAATAAGATGTGAGTGATAGTATAATTGACTAGGGGCCCAGTGCATGAATTCATGCACCTTGAAAGTAACTGTGGGCTGCAAGGCTGCAGTGGGCACAGGAGCGAGTCTTGGCCTATCCTTTGTACCCCTGCCTGGCCCCTCCTGCTGAGGGTCCCAGTCCCCTCTCTGCCAGCAGCTCTGTTCCCGTCATCACTGCTCCCATGTGCTGACAGTGCTGCCCAGCTCCAACCCACTCTGACCGATGATGGTGCAAAGAGGTTAGGGCTGGTGCCAGCAATCGATGAGAGTAGGGCCAGAGCAGTCAGAGGCTACGAGTGGCAGCTGCTGCCCAGATCACCCCTCAGGAGTAGGGGGAGATGGAGAAGTCCTCAAGGGTGATTAGAGCTGGCAGCACTGCTCACATCCACTGAGGGCGCCGAGCAGTGGGGAATGGCGCTGGGCACCAGCAACAGGTGCAAGCAGTGTCTCTGGTGCTAGCAGTGGGTGTGGGCAGGGCTGGTGCCGGTAGCAGGTGAGAGCGCCAGGTGGGACTGTGGCATGTGGGAGCAAAGAATTTTCAGTAACCACCAGAGGCTCACCTCAATGACAGCTACCAGCACCCCACTTTGGTCTGGTGCCCCTGTTCAACTGCTCCACTATCCTGCTGTGGCCACCGCCCACCATGTTCCACACTCTGCTACCTGCTGCTGATGCCCATCATGTTTCAGACATGCTTCCTTGTGGTCAGCGCACATCATAGCAATCGGTTATTCAGTTGTTCTGTCTATTTGCATGTCAGTCTTTTATTATATAGGATTATATAAAATGAAAAACTCTTGAGAGAATGAAAGGAAGCTCTTACTAATTAATCCTGTACAACAACTATGAACCAGGACTGCCTGGCACCAGAAACTATACACCCTAGATAAGAGACTTACCAAAATTAAGAAATTTTACAAAAGTAACACAGTTGGAAAGTGGCAGAGCCAGAATTTGGTTCCCTGCCCTTAGGACCTAACCTTTTTTACTGCTCCCTCAGTAGATTTAGTGATTCTCTAGTCTACTAATTGTGACATAATTAGAGGAAAACAAGTCAAGAATCCTTTCATGCAAAACATCAATGCTAGAGTAGATGTTTCGTCTTACTTACCTTTGTGTATCTAACTTGAAACACATCAGTTCTTCAATAAACACTTGTGAATCTAAACCAAATCATATTGTTTGTTACTTCATTTTAGATACATCTATTTATCTAAAATAAATGGTAGGGGTTTTCTGCCTTCAAGAATCAATGTTTAGAATAAAAATATACATACAGGGAGATACACACTCAGATTGGCCATTCCTTCATTGTCTATTAAAGTTAATTTACAATCATCTGGACAGAAAATTTATAAAAAGTTATGATAACTGTCAGAGAGTTTCTAGGCTCAGGAAGGAAAAGACCACAGTAGGAAGGTAGCAAAAGAGTAGTTTTGGTGGCTTTCACCATATCTTCAAATGGTCTGTCCTTATGTCAGTTTCAACCATGTCTGTTTTCTCACCTTTCATAGCTGCGCAGACAATGCTAATTGAAAGTATTTTTCGGGAGAGAACCAAGATGGCGGCATAAGGTATATACCTGAATGTGCAGCCTCCCACAAACATTAAAAAATACAACAATAAACCTAAATAACCCTACTCCAGAACCAAGGGAGTGGAAGCTTTACAACTAGAAGAGAAGGAGTGCATCGAGACCGAATAGAAGTTCTTGGCGCCAAAACAGAAAGGTACGGATGTGCAAAAGGGCAGAGGGGTGGCAGCGGCTGTGGCGGCGGGAAAGGGTGGAGGCAGTTTGCAAGGGTTTACAAGCTCCGGGGTCACACTGAATGCTGTGTGGGAAGTCTGGCAACAGGGCAGAAGACGACTGTGGCGTTCTAGCAGAACTGTTTGCAGCGATCCCGGACATGGGACTTGGGCGCACAGACGCCAGGGCGTGGAATAGTGCCGCAGAGCTGGCTGAGGAGCAGCCATCACAGGTTGCTCCACCCCAGTGACTCTGAGACCCCACCCCAGTGACTCTGAGACCTTGCCCCAGTGACTCCGAGACCCTGCCCCAAGCTGCGCGCCTGCCTGCCTGCCGCCAAATTAACAGGCTGCAGCTGCGACAGAAAACACCACTCTACCAGCCAAAATGAGGAGACAAAGAAACAGATCACAAATGACAGAAACGGAGGAAAGCAAATGACTGGATATAGAGTTCAAAACCACAGTTATAAAGCTACTCAAAAATCTTCTATGAACCTCTGAGGATCTAAGTGAGACCTTCAAGGAACTTAATGAGAACACAAAAAAATGGCAAAGGACCAATCATAAATTAAGCAAACACTGACTGAAATAAAGAATAATATAAAGAGATCCAACAGCAGGCTAGAGAACTGTAAGAACCAAGTCAAAGATATGAAATACCAGGAACCAAAAAACAGGCAACCAGAAAAGAAAAAAGAAAAAAGAATCCAAAAATATGAAGATAGTGTAAGGAGCCTCTGGGACAACTTCAAGCATACCAACATCAGAATTATAGGGGTGCCAGAAGAAGAGAGAGAGCAAGATATTGAAAACCTATTTGAAGAAATAATGACAGAAAACTTCCCATACCTGGTGAAAGAAGTGGACTTAAAAGTCCAGGAGGCACAGAGAACCCCAAACAAAAGGGATCCAAGAAGGAACACACCAAGACACATCATAATTAAAATGCCTAGAGCAAAAGACAAAGAGAGAGTCTTAAAAGCAGCAAGAGAAAAACAGTTAATCACCTACAAGGGAGTACCCATACGACTGTCAGCTGCTTTCTCAACAGAAACCATGCAGGCCAGAAGGGAGTGGCAAGAAATATTCAAAGTGATGAATAGCAAGAACCTACAACCAAGATTACTCTATCCAGCAAAGCTATCATGTAAAATTGATGATAAGATAAAGAGCTTCACAGACAAGGAAAAATTAAAGGAGTTCATCACCACCAACCCAGGATTATTTGAAATGTTGAAGGGCATTCTTTGAGAAGAAGAAGAAGAATAAACAGGTAAAGATAAAAACTATGAACAACAAAGGGACAATAAATACCTATCAACCAGTGAATATAACAATTAAGTCAATAGAAATATTTGATGAACAGAATAAACTGGTGAATAGAATAGAAGTAAGGGCATAGAAAGGGAATGGACTGACAATTCTCAGTGGGAAGGGGGTGTGACAGGTATGGGCAGAGACTGGACAAAAATCTTACATCTATGGACGAAGACAATGGTGGGGTTAAGGGCACAGGGTGGAGGGGAGCTATGGGGTTTTTTTAAAAAAGGAACATCTGTAATAATCTGAACAATAAAGATTTATTTAAAAAAAAAGAAAGAAAGTATTTTCCTTTTATAGGACTTTCTGGTCTAGGTGAAAATTTTAATTTAATCACATTTAATGATGAGCTACATCATCTGAAAAATAGGAGTTACTAAAAAAAGAGGCCTAATGAGAAGATATAGAAAATATTAAGAAAAACAAATCAGATATTGTAATCATGACACACTGAATAAAATCACAGGTCTATATTACATTTATTCTCTGAACCTCTAATTCCTTCCCTTTATGATGAGTTAATTAGCTTAGATTACATAGCATTTAAAAAATAGTTCTAATATTCTTTTGTTTTGTAAATCAGATGCACTTGGTAAAGCAATATAATTCTTACTATTGGTATATGAGGAAACTTCCATTACCTTCATTCTTTAGATAAGTCACCTAGACCCTGAATGTTTTTCTTCTCTAAAAAAAAGAGTTTCAAACATAGATTTTTCATATTGCTATCATATTAGTAAGAACTATAAATAGCCTTGACTGGTTTGGCTCAGTGGATAGAGTATCGGCCTATGGTCTGAAAGGTCCCAGGTTTGATTCTGGTCAAGGGCATGTACCTTGATTGCGTGCACATCCCCAGTGGGGAGTATGCAGGAGGCAGCTGATCAATGTTTATCTCTCTCATCGATGTTTCTAACTCTCTATCCCTCTTCCTTCCTCTCTGTAAAAACAACAACAACAAAAAAACAAAAACAAAACAAAACAAAACTATAAATAAAGGTTAAATTTAAGAAGAATTATAGCATAGAAACATCTCCACTTCTCTGCATACTAAATATCTAATCTAATAAAAGAGTAATATGCAAATTGACCCTCACTCTGTTACAGCCACAAGCCATGCCCACAAGCCACGCCCACCAACCAATCAGGCAAAATTATGCAAATTAACTCAACTAAGATGGTGCAGCCATGTAGCTGGAGTTGCCCCAGGCAATGGAAGAAGCCAGGGCCCTGTGGGCCCTGAGCTCTACTCAAGGCTACAAACTTTCAATTATAGAAGATAAAAAAAACCCAGATACCTGCCGGGCTGGGACTTTGGGTTGCCAGGGTCAACCCCGGCTTCGAGGGGGGGGTGGGGGACCAAGGCAACAAAGTTTCAATTATAGAAGTTGAATAAATCCCAGATGACTGTTTCTAGCCAGGCACCCCAGTAGGGACCTGAACCCTGAAGGAGCTGTGGGCAGCCTGAAACACCCCTCTGCCCCTCACCTAGGCCAGCCAGGCAAGCCAGCAGGTGGACATCCCCCAAGGGGTCCCAGACTGTGAGAAGGCACAGGCCAGGCTCAGGGACCCCCCAGAGTGCACAAATTTTTGTGCACCACGCTTCTAGTTATAAAATATTTCTGGAAGCATTTTGCTACATTATCAGGTTGTGAAAGTGATGTTTCTATGTAATATTTAATTTTGTCATTTCCTAATTGTTCCTTCACCCCCTTTCTCATTCCTCATTGAATTTCTTTTATTTATAACTTGCCACACTACCTAGGTATGGGATATTAGGTATATTTTTCATTCTTTCTGAGTCTGTGTATGCATATGCAAAATGGGGATGATCACATCTCTACCTGATTTCGGAAGGAAAAAATAAGCTTCTATTTGATTGCTATATATAAATAAAGCTTTATGGTCATAAAGCTCATCATTTAAAAATTAAGTAGTCGCTACTCTATAGCCCATGATTGATAAATCAGATCTTAGCTATTTATTTCCAAGTTAGTTCTTCCTAAGTTTATTGATTTGGACACTTCCAAGCATCATAAAGAGTTTGAAATGAACAGTCCTGAAATGTTGGAGGATTTTCTACCCACATTTTACACAGGCACATTTACAGATTACAGCAATTATCTATTGTTAATCATGTTTTCTTTTGTTCATAACAGGACAGGGGCTGCAGAACACATAGGTTTGAATTCCAATTTCCTTATATCATATTTAGTTTGAGCCATATTTTTTGTCCTAAAAAAGCCATTTACTTATAAATAGCTCCTTAATTTGGAATATATATTACATATGTATACAATTTTGAGAACCAATCTAACTTTGTTTCTGACCCTATTAGAAGTCAACACTTAAAAGGGTGTACATTTTTGGAGTTGTGACACCACACAATTAAATATGTTGTGGTAGCAGAACTATATCCTTGTCATGTAGCAGAAGGAGAAAGGAGCCAGAAAGACTATAATGAAGATACTAGATTGCAAACTTCTAAAGGGGAAAGGGAACTACTTCTTACTCATTTTCTTCCTCCCACAAATACATAAGTCACTGTCTTATAGATAGTACTAAGACATATAAGAAATTTAATGCTTCAAGTAAGAAATTTTAGAGGTTATAAACTTATTTTAGCTTTGTGGCTAATTATAATGCTTTGACATTAGAGCATGTACTTAACATGGTAAACTCTTCTAAATCTTAAAAGCTTTAAAGTCAGAAAACTTTTAAGAAACCCAATTATCTAGAATGAAGATAATTCAGTAAGCTCTTAATGTAGGAAACTGGAAGTCAACAGTGTTTAACACAAAGTTAATAATCTGTGTCCAGCCAGTGTGGCTCAGTAGTTGAATATTGACCTATGAATCAGAAGGTCATGGTTCAATTCCTGGCCAGGACACATGCCCAGATTGCAAGCTCAATCTCCTGTAGTGGGTGAGGGAGGCAGCTGATCAATGATTCTCTCTTATCATTGATGTTTTTCTCTTTCCCTCTTCCTTCCTTTCTCTGAAATCAATGAAAACATTTTTTTAAAAAAAGTTGATAAGCTGCAAAAGTTGATAAACTTCTTTGGCAAATCAAAGAAGTTTAAATAAACGTGAAGAGATACAGACATCCATAGTATTAAGATTTCTACACAATGTAGAACAATTTTGTCGGTATTCAGTCAATATTGATGAGTAAAGATGGGGCTGGCATGTAGCAGGAGATAAATAAATAGTGACACTCATTATTATCATTAGGCATCTTCCTAAAGGCTTTTTTGAAAAAAGCAACCATGATTGCCATGAATAGAAAAAATAGTGACAAATGTTCTATTTAGGCACCTCAGTACTCCTCTACTGCCTGAAAATACTACCTGCAAGTTCTTTGTATCAAATACTTTCTATTGAAATCAGACTAACAATGTGAAAGTAGGTATCAGTGTGGTAAAACTGCTGTGATTTGCATAGTGTTTCAGTCAAATGAATAGTGCCAGAAAGAGCCTCCAAGCATCTACATTGTCATTAAAATTACTAAACTACTTTTTTTCTGTCATTATGAGGCAACATTCAGACAGTTGGTAGGCTTACTTCCACCTAGAGGTTGATATTTAACAGCCAAGCTGAGCTTGCTGGGAATGTGAGAGGTGTAGCTAGTTGTGTTATGTTGTGTCGACAGTATTTTGTGTGATTTGTTCCATATCTCCAGAGGTCTGAGGAAAGGTTATGTTTCCAGCCTTCTAGTACACATAAGACGACATGTACTATATTGTTGACTCTATTGCACTGTCAGCATGGGCTGCAGACCCACAATCTGACGTCTGAGGGTTGAGCTTATGCATCAACTGGCTTTAGAGAAACCTTATACAGGCCTAAAGATCTCTAAAGGTGATATAAAGCTTAAGACTCCAAAAGAATGTTTCTGCATTGCAATGTGATCTATAACGATATATCTGCTAGACTAAAAGCTAGAAAATGAGATCCAGGTGGTAATCTAGAGCTAGTGACAAATAATTGTCACACTTGTTCATTTGAAATTAAAACCATATTCCCTGTATCAGTTGACATTTCTGCTTTTAATTAAGGAAAGCGTGACATAAAAATATAATTAGAGTACATAATAGACAAATAGACCAATGAAGAAACAGAATAGAAAGCATATAAATGGACATAAATATATATGAAAATGTAGGTTATAATGAAGTGATAATTCAGATCAACTATTCTAATATGCCATTGGAGCAAGGGGGTAACTACTTGGGAAAAAGACAAAATTGGATCATTTATATGGTACATCAAGATAAATAAATATGAGATTTGAATGTAAAAAAGGAAACAACAAGCAGAAAGTGTGGGTTCGTTCCTTCATGGCCATGAACAACTGGAAACAAAATCCAGAAGCCATAAAAGAAAGAAATGACAATTTTTTACATAAAAATAAAAAATACATCACCAAAATAAGATAAAAATTCACTATAAGCAAAGCCAAACAACAAGTGTCAAATCAGAAAAAATATCTATAAATTATTTCATAAATAGGGTTAGTCTTTATCTAATCTAATAAAAGAGAAACATACAAATTGACCACACCTCTGCTATGCCCCACGCCATGCCCATCAGCCAGTCAGAGTGACTATATGCAAATTAATCCTACCAAGATGGCAGTTGGCAGCCACAGAGCTGGAGCAAGCATGAGGCTTCATTGCCCCGGCGATGAAGGAAGCCAAGCTTCCCGCCTGCCCCAACTAGCTGTGGCCTCCACTCAAGGCAAAAAAGTTTCAATTACAGAAGATAAATAAATCCCATATACCTGCTTCCAGCCAGGCTTGCTGGGAGCTTGGATTGCTGAGAGCAGTGGCCAGCCTGCAAACACCCATCAGCCCCTCACCCAGACTTGCCAGGCACCCCAGGAGGGACCCCCACCCTTAAGAGGCTGTGGTCAACCTGCAAACAACCATCAGCCCCTCACCCAGGCTGGCCAGGCACCCCAGCAGGGACTCTTACCCTGAAGGGATGTGGCCAGTCTGAAAATGGCTCCCAGCCCCTCACCCAGGCTGGCCAGGAACCCCAGCAGGACCCTCACCCTGATCCGGGATATCCTTCAGGGCAAACCAGCTGACCCCCACCCATGCACCAGGCCTCTATCCTATATAATAAAAGGGCAATATGCAAATTGACCCTAACAGCAGAACGACTGGGAACAACTGGTCACTATGACACACACTGACCACCAGGGGGCAGATGCTCAATGCAGGAGCTTCCCTCGTGGTCAGTGCACTCCCACAAAGGGAGCTCTGCTCAGCCACAAGCCAGGCTGACAGCTCCCAGCACAGCTGTGGTGGTGGGAGCCTCTCCTGCCTCCTCAGCAGTGCTAATGATGTCCGACTGCAGCTTAGGCCTGCTCTCCACTGGCAAGTGGACATCCCCTGAGGGCTCCCAGGCTGCCAGAGGGATGTCTGATTGCCAGCTTAAGCTCAATTGCCCGGGAAGCAGGCCTAAGCCAGCAGGTGGACATCCCCTGAGGGTTCCCAGACTGCAAGAGGGCACAGGCCCGGCTGAGGGACCACTCCGAGTGCACAAATTTTTGTGCACCAGGCCTCTAGTTGAAATATAATTTACATACAATAAAATTTACATTTGTTTAGTGTAAAATACTATGAGTTTTGACAAATGCATACAGGTGTGTATTTATATAGAGAGAAGTTCTATCTTTCCAAAACTTTCCTTATGTTTCTAAGTTGTTAATCTCTCCTAAATTCTGACTCCTACAAACCACTGATCTATTTTCTGTTTCCTTTGTTTTGTTTTTTAAAGAATGTAAAGTAAATGAAATCATACACTATGTGACCTTTTGAGTCTGGCTGTTTTCATTTAGCGTAATACTTTTGAGATTTATACAAGATATTGTCTACATAAGTAGTTTGTGCCCCTTATTACTTTCTTCCATGGCATAGATTTTTTTCAAGTTTCCTCATTCACCAATTAAAAGCTATTTGGATGTCTCCATATTTTTACAATGATTAATAAAGCCATTACAAACATTTGCATACAGTTTCTAGTTTAAATATGAGATTGCATTTTTCTTGGGTAAATATCTGGGCGTGGTATCGCTGGTTGCATGGTATTTGTCTAATGTTAAAGCAACTACCAAACTGTCTAGCAAAGAGCTGTACTACCGAATTCCTACCAGCAATGTGTGAGAGTTCCAATTGCTTCAAATTCTTGTCAGTAATAATATTGTCAGTTCTTTTTAGTTTAACCTTTTCAATAGATGAGTAGTAGTATTTCATTGCGGTTTTAATTTTATTTTCCTGATGAATAATATTGTTGAATCTATTTTTATATGTTTACTTGCTATCTATATATCTTTTTTGGTAAAAAATATGTTCAGATATTTTACTCATTTTAAAGTTGTTTTAGTTTTCAGAGTTCTTTGTATATTTTTTGGATGCAAGTATATCATTGTATGTATGTTTTGCAAATATTTCATCCCAGTCTGTGCCTCATCTTTTTATTTGCTTAACAAGATCTGAAGTTACTATCATTTGAAATGCTAACAGCACTATACTATGTATTTTTCTAAAAGAAAATGGGAATAATAGAACCTTTTTTTGATGGACAATTTAAAAATGACATCCATGAATATTATAAAACCAAATAGCACATTTTATCATTCCATAGCTCAATCTTCAATCTGAGTCTTAGTCATGACAATAAAATCTAGACTCACAGATATTCTCTATCATATATTTAATTTTCAAGAACTTTAAATCTTTGAGAAGTGACAAAAGAAACTGACACATCTATGAAATAGGATATCAATCTGCCTGCCTTGGCTTACGAAGCACAGTAAAAAGGAACATTTTTAAGTAGTGAACTGTCTCTTTTATTTATTGATCTTCAGCTGGAAATAAGGCTATAGTCAAATGCTCTCTCCATATCTTCCTTGCTGTATGAAAACAGGGTTACAGATCAATTGATTTACCATCACAATTGATTAGGTACCTTTCCTACTATCTCCATTGTGACACAAGACATGCAGTCATATAGATCTTTCATTAGGAAAGCCATTGAAAAGCTAAGGTTCATTGCATGCTTAAATGCTTTGTATCCCACTTATTAAGCCATTAACCGACCATTAATATTGCTTAACCTCAAACCTTACAGATAACATAAGTTATTGCCATTTTATCTTCCCAGTGTACCTTTGCAAAGTGAACAAGTACATGATTTTGCTACAATCTGACTTAAATATTCAGAGACATGCCAAGGAATTCAGGTATCTAGACTATTAACCCTAAAAGGACTTCGTGTATTCCTTTAGCTACATTCTCCGAAGCATAAACAATAGTAGAGCAACACAGAAGCATTATTTAAAATTGCTTTTCTCCCATGAATTTAACGTGTTTTTTTAAAATAGTTTCTACATGTTATTACTATTATCAATAACATTCATTTTAATAAGACATTTTCTTTGTGACATTCTTAAACATAGCAGTAAAAATAACGAAAAGCTTTGTAAGGAGAAGTTAACCACTGTAAGACTGTTTAACTTCTTTGTACTTCAACTTTAAATTCAAATGAGTAAATGATCACATACAACATCTAACAGTCCTCTATTGGTATGTTTCTCTTAAAATAAATCCAGAGAAATTCAGTAGAGCCCATCATTATCAATAATATAGACAGATTATTTGCTATATCTTATACAGAGTAAAACATAATTGAAGATATCCACTTTAATAGTTGCTTCAGGTATCATCAGGGTAACTATAGTGAACACACAAATCGTTGCACATAACTTTTTATAAATTTTTTAAGGCAGATCTTTCTATAGGAAAAACAACTCTAATGCAAACATCAACCATTTCTTTTAAGTCAAGAAGAAAAATGTGAGCATTTGAACAAGAACCTCATAGATTTATAGTATATATGCAAGAAGAAATGTGAACAGAGTTAAGTGTGCAATTAAGGAGAGCTATAAATAGATTTCCAATTCTTATAAAAGAATATCACAAAACCATGGGGATGCTGTACAGTAGGTAAGGAAATGTGAGTGACCTTTACTAATCCATCTACAAAGGGGAGAAATTGATATATATCTAGCAACTGTACTAAAATGATGCTGCTCAATGTCTATTTGGTCAAATCAGGACTGAATTTCATTTTATTTTTCAGTTTCCAACTAGTTAAAACCTTTAGCATTTCTTGGACCATAAAAACAGAGTATTAGGTCATGTGCCACCTTACTGATGAATGAGGGTTGGGTACATATAATATCATTACTTATATAAAATTCATGTATGCAGTTTACAAAATAACTTATAAACTGATAATCAACTTAAAGGGCCAACTCTAGAAGGCCTTAAATGTTCAGTTGTAGTTTGCATTTATTAAAATCATTTATAACAGCTCAGCCTTCCTCTGTGGCCAGTCAGAGGAGCCTGGACTGGCCTCTTACAAGCAGGTGAATGTGAGAAGCAAGGAGTTAGTGCCTTGGGCCATACTTTTCTGAGGCATTTTAATTATTTCCAATACACAGTGAGGGAAATGACACACGTCCAGAGAATCATGCAAATATTCCTTTGCTGAAAATATGTCCTATACCCTGAGGCATTGGAGAGGGAGGAAATGAACTTGAGAAGAGTCCGGAGTCAGTGCACCAAAGCATTGAAAGGAACGGGATGCGGGGACACAGGGCCTTTTTGAGGGAGGTTAACCTACCTGTTATCTCTCCCTACACTTTTGAAATCGCCTGCTCCTTATCTAGAAGTGTGTGTGTCTGGTATTCTGTTTTTGGAAAGGGAGGGCCAGGATAAAGAAAAAAAAAAGATGATCATCTTATTTTTTGTTTGAAACAAAGCTGACCTAGAACTAGTTTTCCTAGAGAGCAAGACAATGTTCACCTACAGGCAAGTCCACCTTTGTGTTTTCTCGAGATTGATCCAAAAGAATGAAACTCACAATAAATACAGGGATTTCTTTTCTGGACCAATGTCAGATGAAAAGAACCCACGTGAGGAACATCTGCTGTAACACTTGTATCTAGAGTATTGGGTCCTGAATCTCTTCAGAGCATTTGCATTGCTCAGAAAATATCTTAAGTTAAATCTCTAGAGCCATAATAATCTAGGAACAAAGCCTCCACAACATTTTCTGGAGATAGCGATAGAGCAATCTGGGAGAGAAAAGGGGCTTGGAACTGGTGAGTGTCCTGGGGAGAAAATCTCAGATCATGGAACACTCTCTTCACAAAAGCTTTCCCCTAGGATATAAGACACTGGATCAAAGTTTGGCTCAAGGACAGGGTTCCACAGAGAGGCCACAGGCCATGAAGTGTCAGCACTGACTTCCCCTCTTGACATCCATCTGCTTATATTCTATACCCACTTCAGGGCTGCCTGAGTTTCAGAGGCGTGGTCATCTATCTGGCAGTTAGTTCTAGGGTGTGTGTAGTTAAGAAGTACCCTTAGAAAACGGATTTGACTTTGTAATTAAGAGTCATGAATAGGTAAGTTTAGGATTAGTCTGGCAAGATCATGCAGAGAATGTTTGATTAAAGCAACTTTATAGTTCCCCCAAGGCTGTCTCTGGGTGTTAATGGGGTATTGACAGAGAGATAACTGGGTCTCTTTTCTTACTTGACATTAGAATGCTTCTTTCAGCATCCTTCAACCCAATGCTATTGCCTGGCATTTTACAGTGAGAAATTGGCATGTAGATTTTATTATGGAACTTCTTGCAACCACTAAGTTCTCTGGTCACTAGATGCCTTTAGATATTGGCAGTGCTCCTAAAATCAAAATGTAAAGAATGAAAAAATATTTCTTTAAAATGTTGATCTATCTATCTATTCTCTCTTACATCTTTCCCTCTCCTGCCACGCCTCTCATATATAATATAATGTCTTCTGAAGGACATCTTATGGTTGCAATTTAATTTAAGAAGTTTTCGTCGATACAGATAACCCAGAAAATACTAGCATAACCCCTTTTTGTTTATGTAAGTAAAGAATATTTAATTAAACACTCAAATACTTATTTTTTTTAGTTATCTAAACTCAGAGTAAAAAAAAGCTTAAGAGGAGAATTTTTTGTCTATTCCAGAAAAATTTTTTTACTAACTTATAATTTTCTTTAGTATCATATTTGCTAAATAGTGTCAACAATCAGGAAGACTACATCATTTACTATGCACTAAAATATTTTCCGTTTTCTGAGATTTGTTTCATGAGAAGGCAGTTATTACAGAAATCATGTGATATAAAACAGGATCTCTTCATGCTAAATTTGTATAAATAATTAATTGAAGGGAAAGTATTTCACTATGATAAATGAGAGACTGTGTGGAAGGAACGATGCCATTTTGTGGGAGAAATAATAGAGTAACATGCCATTAAATAGAAGACATCATATTAAATTTTATAGTTAAAGTACAAAGACATCAAGATATATTGAAATTTGAATTAAGTTTCCTAAAATTCTGGTCCTGGAGATATTAATTGGAGTTTTGCCAATATAATTATTCAAATGAAGGGAAAGAGGAAAAATGTTTAGTGGAAACGTAAAAACAGTTTGCTAGAGAAAAAGATGGTTGCCAGTAAAGTAAATCAATATGCAATGGGGGAAATAAAGGACGTGCTGTTGGCTTAATGTAATAAGGATATAATTTTAATCAAAATGAGGTCCATGGTCAACAAGGACACAGTTCTAATAACAAGGTAACTGTGATGCTACCTAGTGTAAGAGTAATTGCACTAAATTAAAACATGATGGCTAAATTAACAGTAGTTATTAACCTTCAGAACGGAGATGCCTGTGAGAGTATAAAATATTCACTGAAGCAGTCAGAAAGGGCCCAAATCCACAGATTTCCAAATACAAACACTTCATATGTGTGGTCTTTTACTAAACAAGTTTTTAAGAAACATGACTATTTTTATTAAACACTGTTTTTAGAAATTAAATACCAAATAGTTGCAAAAGAATTCTTATAAAATTTATGTACAATATAAAGATTAAAGAGTCCGGGTATAATGTACACTCATACATGCAGTTTAAGGAAAATAACACTAATGTTTACTGTTCACAAAAAGTGTTTTGCTTTTCTCCTCATCCCATTCCATTCCTTCCTTCCTCAGAATTAATCACTAGTCTGAACTTTGTGTTTAACTGCGATTTTTCAATTGTATCTGTATGCCTGAATCACATTAAATTTTATAGTTAAAATTTGTTTTAAACACTGATCATTTTTTTAAAAAAGGAACCCATACTCTGGTTTCTCTTCAGACCGCATAAATCTTTCGCCTTTTAAAAAAAGGAACCCTTCAGTCCACAGGCTGACACACTAGCCACTGAGTCAAACCAGGTAGGGAAGACACTGATCATTTTATAAGATAAATATTTTGCTCAGTTTATGTGTAAATGTGCTGTCCTGAGATTCAGACACATTGTTAAAATCAGCTGGGATTTATTACTTTTCTCTGTTGTATAATATCCAATTTGAAGATTATACTTTATCTACTTAAAGCTGATGGACATTTAGCTTATTTTCTATTAAAGCACAAAATATCATAATATTATAAATGTATAAGATTCGTGTCCATGTCTGCTGGTGCACGTGTATGCAAGAGGAAGTCAAAGGTATACGTGTCCAGCTTTACTAGATACGACACCAAATGTTTTTGTCAGGAAGCTGTAACAGCTTACACTCGGAAATGGAGATCAGCCCTGTATTTGCTCTTCTCCCTGTGTACACGTGTAGACTACATTAGGCAGCCTCCCTCCTCGTGGGAGGAGCCCATGTGATTGCTATGCAATGAGATTTAAGCAGGAGTGATTATGCCACTCCTGCACATGGCCCTTAAGCATGTCATCCTCTAAGAAAACCCTTAAGCATGTCATCCTCTAAGTATTTCCCCTTCGGTCTGGCTGCCAGGAGACCACCTCAAGATGGTCTCACAGGTCACATAGTGATGGCAGAGGTACAGGATGAAAGGAGACTGGGTCCCTGCCATTTAACACTCAGGATATCTATTTTGATTTTTATGTAAACAAGAAACACATTTCTGTCATTTCTGAACCATCAGATTATGGTTCAGTTTTTGTGTTTTGCTGTTAGCCTACTCTAATGGACATACTCCTCCTGGCAAGGATAAGGTACCTGTTACTGCAACATTTGAAACTTGTCAAACTTCATAATTCTTACCAAAGAGTTGAGTATGAAATGTCATGTTACTGTGGTTCATTTGCATTTTCCTAATTACTAGCGAGGAAACTTTTCCTATGATAATAGCCAATGGGAATTTTTTTTTTCTGTGAAGTGTTAAGACTTATACTCATTTTCATATTGGGCTACTTGTCATTTTCTATTGATTTGTGGGAGCTCTTTGTGTATTCTAACCAGAATGCTTTCTTACTTATGGATGCAATAAATACCTTATCTCAGTCTGTATTTTCTCTTTTTAAAAAAATACTTATTTATTAAATTTATTGGAGTGACATTGATCAACATAAACAGGATTAGGTCCTACAAATCCTAATGTGCCAAGTTATTTGTCCATGAGAGAAATGTGCAGAGGATTACTCTGCATCACTGACCAGGGCCTTGACCCTGAATCTCTATCTATATACATGTAGGGAGCTATATTGCAACATGAGTGAGGCCTAATGCCTATTGTTGCCTCTCTGTCTTCCAGGCTAGAATTGAAGAAACAGAGCCAGACTAACAGAAAGTCCCTTTCCCCTCATTGTTTTTAATCAGGAGAAGGTCCAAGCTGGTAATTCTATACCAGTTCTTTTCCAATAAGGCAAAGTCATCCCAAGAGGAAAAAGGCTGTATTTCTCAGAAAGAAGCAACTGGCTTCTTGCAAAACTGACCTCCTGCAAAGGTCCATGGAGAGCCCTGTAGGCCTCACACTTCAGAGAGGACATCCTGGTCAGCCTTCTGACTTGCACCCAAGCCACCTCACCACGGCTATGACCCTGTGCTCTATAATAAGAACTGTTTATCTGGTCTTTATCCCAGTTTCTAGCACAGAACTCCTAAAACCTTTTGAATTTCCTAATGATGAGAGGGAGAAGGGTGTCTTTTGTTATGCTAATGAGGTGGCTTTTCTAGAATTTTCCATTTAATATTTTTAGACTGTGATTGACATTGGTAACAGAAACTGCAGAAAATGAAACCTCTAATAAGGGAGGACTAGAGTATTTGTCTTTTTGTGACTGCCTTATTTCACTTAGCAGAATGTCCTCAAGGTTCATGTAAGTTGTATTAATAATTCTTGTAGTCTTAAATTTTGCATGGGTGCTGTAAGAACCACATTGATCATGTTGTACCAATTTGATTTATTTAACAGTATAAGTTTATCTCTACTTACAGTTTTTTATCCTATTTGTATGTTATTGTTAGCATTTGTTAATTTTGCATGATTTAATGTCAGCGTTATTTTTCTAATTCACAAATGGTGACTAGCTTGACAACAAGTTTTTTAAAGTAAATGTAGTGATAAAGATTATAAGTTAAGGCTTCAACTCAGAGTAACATGGTAAGGTAAATAATAGATAAAACTGAGTAAATGATCTAATCTAATAAAAGAGTAATATGCAAATTAACCCTCACTCCGTTACACCTAAGCCACGCCCACCAGCCAAGCCATGCCCACCAGCCAAGCCATGCCCACCAGTCAATCAGAGCGACAATATTCAAATTAACCCAGCCAAGATGGCGGCCAGCAGCCACAGAGCTAGAGCAAACAGGAGGCCAGTGATGGAGGACACTGCCTGCCTAGGCTGCCTATGGCCTCCACTCAAAGCAACAAAGTTTCAATTATAGAAGATAAATAAACCTCAGAAACCCAGCCAGCCTCGCTGGGACCATGGGTTAATGGGAGCTGTGGCCAGCCTGAAAACGTCCCTCAGTCCCTCACCCAGGCTGGCCATACCCCCAGCCTACAAACAGCCATTAGCCCCTCATCCAGGCTGGCCAGGCATGCCAGCAGGTGGACATCCCCTGAGGGGTCCCAGACTGAGAGAGGGCACAGGTTGGCCTGAGGTACCCCCCTGAGTGCACAAATTTTTGTGCACTAGGCACCTAGTAAAATATAAACCTATTTATTTATATGGGGACTGATGCAGTTGGAGC